>CM019148.1:33068453-33177943 GCA_009733165.1 Naja naja | reverse complement strand
TGGAAATCCCTAAGGCCAGGGTCAGTGGGGTAGGCTAAACAGTCACTGCTGCCCTCTCACCACAGCAGGCTGGGTAACAAAAGCCCTTCACCCTCTTACCGCGTGGGGTAGTGTTAGGAAAATATTTAATTAATCCTATGACTAATTAATTTGATAGACCGTAAACCCTTTGTCTATAATTAAATTATATAAAGAAAGTGCCCAGATGATTTCAAATCAAAAGTTATTTATTGTAACAAGCAGATTAAACAAATAAATTGTCAGAAAGTAGAACTTTCTGGAGTACTATATGCAGTTTACAAATTAGTAGTTTGATGGGGTGATCAAACCTACCAATGACAGGGTGGCATTGAGCACCTCACTGTGATACTGTAGGACATGCCCTAAGTAAAAAGGGCTGTCAACTGTCATTTTAAAGGGAGGAAAGAAAATGAGGAGATTCTGAGGAGATTCTAGGGAGATTGGAGATACTGAGAAGATCCAAGACTCTGAGGAGATATTAGGATCTGACAGACTGAGGTCTGTGTATGAGAAGATATAGCAAAGAGATCTGAGAGAAGATCTATAACCTAAAGAGAAAGGGACTTTCTAAAGAGGTTAGCTATATCTAAGAAGAGGTTATGAGAGGAAGAACTGTGAATCTCTCATAGTAACTTCTAGTTCCTTGAAGGACTGTTTAAAAGGAAACGAAGAAGAAAAGACTCTGTATATTTAAGAATAATATATTTATTGATTGTTCTGTTATAAATAAATCTGTTTTGATCTGCCACAACTTGGCATTGCAATTTATTGAATGACTCTGTGAAATAGATATAGGTTTAAAGATCAGGCCAAACTCAAATTAATATTATTTAACATAAATATTCAGAATAAACAATTTCAGTGTCCTCTCTTCTTTGAAGTTCTCAAGTCTTTTTAGTTTGACAACTGCCTGTGCAGTTGGAGTCCCAATATCCCTTTCTCCCCAGAAAGGTGGGTAAAGAAATCTTACAATAGTCTCTTGCCTAGAATTGCCTTTCCTTGCAGCTTGAGATAGTTTTTCTTCTTTCTTGGGACTGTCTGCCTATGCAGCCACAGCTTCCCTCTTGGTCTGCAGATTCCTTGGGACATCTGTGTTGGGACTGATAGCCTCTGATCAGTCTTGGGACTGAGGTAAATGGCAGTTGCTTGTCCCCTTTTATAACCTAGTATCAAAAGGGGCGTGGTTATCAAAGCAGTACTTTGCAGATCTATCTGCTCTGCCATTGGTCCATTTGGCTTTTCAAAAACAAATGGTGAAAGCGCACAAGCGCATTGGAAATTCTTCAACAGGTAGCCAACCCATATCTGAACAGAAGGGAACAGGAGGGAGAAGCAGCCTGATGAAGGTCTTCCATCAGTTTCTGGACAGCATAGTCCACAAGTTCTTTACAAACGGCAAAGCTCAGCAGACCAACAAGTGGAAGCAGCAAGCGGCATAATCACCACCACAAAGAGGCTGTCATCCAACTTCGGACGGCACTATAAGACCTGCTCCCCACACCAGAACCCTCCAGCTGCGCACAAGATTGGAACTCCAAACAAGACCAGCAGGCAAGAGCAGGCAGCAGGCAACAAGTAGCAGGTAGCAGGCCCACAAATCTGCAGGACGTGGCTCGGCTGGGCGCCAGGTCACAACCCTCAATGGCAGCCAGTTCCTCCAGGCAGCCAGTTCCTTCAGTTCGATCTTACCTGGCGTCGGGCTCCACAGCCATGCCCAGCCATGCGAACAACCATGCGCCCACTGGGCTGACTGTCAGGCCCTCTGCCGGGGCCTCCTGCAGGGCCCTCTGTCAGGCACATCATCATCCTTGTACCTTCCGCTGGGTCCTTCTGACAGGCTCCTCTCCATCCTCTCCATCCTCATCAGACATCATCGCCTCTGCCACTGACAACGAACCAAAAAACCCCACTGCCTTCACTGCCATCGCCTTCAACACGCTGGCTGCCACCGCCCACCGCGCCTCCGCTGCTGCTGCCACTGCCTCCACTGCCACTAAACGCGCTGCCAAGACTCGCCGCCATCCTGACACTGTCCTCACTGACCTCAGTCGTCCATCATCAGCTGCTGGGCACCAAAGAGTCCACCAGACCCTCAGGTAACAAAGCAGGAGCTGGTGAAGAAAGCGGAGCCCCTACCCCCAAACAGCACAAGAAACCCCACCCCACATGGCACCTACCGATGGCGGGCCGCCATTGCACAGACATGCAAACTTATCTGTGTACCGCATAAGGAGCACCTTGCCTCACCTGGCCTCTCCTTGCCATGCCCAGCCTCGCCTCACTGCTCCCTCCCAGCCAGTCCTTGTCACACCCGGCCTCTCCTCTCCTTGACTTATAACCACAATTGAGCCCAAAATTTATGTTGCTAAGTGAGAAATTTATTGTGAGTTTTACACCATTTCATGACTTTCTTGCCACATTTGTTAACTGAATCACTGCATTTGGGTTAAGTTAGTAACATGGCTGTTAAGTGTATCTGGCCTCAGATTTACTTTGCTTGTCAGAAGTTTGCAAAAGAGGATCATATGATCCTGGGAGACTACAACCTTCATAAATGTGAGACAATTGTCAACCATCTGAATTTTTATCATGTGACTGTGGGAATGCTGCAACAGCCAAGTGTGAAAAGTGGTCATAAGTCAGTTTTTTTTCAGTGCTATTATAACTAAATGAACTGTTGTAAGTCAAGGATTATCTGTACAAAATACAAAAAATTCTTTGCTTCCAAAAAGTTGGCCTAAATACCAATCATTAGATTAGAAATACCTGCAATACATACTGAAGATCAATGAGTCAAAGCCATCATGAAATTCTAAACCATTGTGTTCTGAATCAGGGTGGGATTCTATGGTTCTGACGGTTCTATAGAACTCCTTGTTAACTTTCTAAGCAGTTTGGAGAAATGGTACTTAGAAGCAATCTCCTTTTGTTTTGTTTTTCACCCTTATTACATTCTTGCCAGTACGCTAGACTTCCTGTTCCGGAGCTCTGGAGCTTGACTTTTCTTAAAGGGGAAGGGTTGTTTTAAGATTTTACACAGCTGTTGGGAGGAAATACTTCCCTGGACAATCAGCACTTTGAAGAAATAATTGAATAATGAAGCAGAGCTGTCAGAAAGAAGCTTACATGGAACCAAGATGAGTGACATTCAACAAGGCTTCTTGGCTAGCTAGAAGGATTGACATTCAAACATGAGTTTACATACCTTTCTGAGTTTGGTCTAAAACTGGTTTTTGGTGAAGGTTAATTCTGTGCTTGGTGATGTTTAATCCTGTGTTTATTGATGGGATAATTTTCCCTATTCAGCTTCAACAAGCAACAGCTACTGTTGTGATTTAATTATTTGTATTGTGTTTGAATTTTTTCCTGCCTCATGGTTTCTTTTTCTATCTGGGTAGGGGGTCTTCTTTCACTGCTTTAGTGGTATCTGGCACTGTCCTTTTGGGGTATACTTCCAAGAGGTGGGATGCAAGCTTGGCACTGATTTTTTTTTTACTGCCTTTATGGGGAGCATGTGGCATTTCCTTAAATCTGGATTATTTCCTTAGGATATCTTGTGAGGTGAGTGAGACCAGCTAGTATCTTTAAGTGGTTCAAGTGGATCTAAGGATTGCTTCTCCTGGATGTGCTCTTTCTGGAGAGCTTAAATGACCTCTCTGCTAAAGGGTTTCATTTTATGAGCAAGAGTTGGCTGCTGATAGTTATCACTGCATTTAACTATTTTAATTCCTCAGGTGCTCTGGCACCCTGCCTGATTTGTAACACCAGCTTGCAGGTATTTTTAATCTAATGATTGGTATTTAGGGCACCCTTTTGAAGCAAAGAAGCTTTTTGTATTTTTGTACAGGTAATCCTTGACTTACAACAGTTCATTTAGTGACCATTCAAAGTTACAATGGCACTGAAAAAAGTGACTTATGACCGTTTTTCACATTGCAGCATCTGCACATGAGAGGCCAGGTGAGGAGAAATGCCCCTTGACATGAGTGATGTCGAGTTGGCCATGCCCACCCAGTCACATAACCACCAAGGCACGCCACCAACTAAGCCACACCCACAGAATCAGTCGTTAAAATATTGAATCCCACCCTGGTCTGAATACTTTCTTTTTCATCAGCAATAACTGCAACCTGAGTTACAAAACAGGTTAAGTGCCAGAGCACTTGAGGAATTAAAATAGTTAACATGCAATGATAACTATCAGCAGCCAACTCTTGTTCATAAAGTGAAACCCTTTAGCAGGGGCTGCCACAAACAAAATTGTTTATTTTGTCTTTCAATTTGTCAGAGAGTTCTTTATGCAGCCATGCTGATTTCTTTTGAGAACTGTTATTTTCTTCTTCATTGTGCTAGATTGGTCTTTTACAATCTCACTTTTCAAAATTCCCAAGCTTCTTGGCTTGTTTTCCCCTTAAGGATTCTCATCCATGGAATCCTTCCCAAGATCTCTCTAAGTTTATTGAAATTAGCTCTCTTAAAGTCCAAGACTCTAGTTTGACTTTGTTCTACTACTTGTGCTTGCATAATGTTGAATTCCAATATTGCATAATCTCTTTCCCCAAGATTCCTGTAGTTTCAACACCTTCTATCATTTCATCTTTGTTAGTGTGAATTAAGTCCAATATGGCTGATCCCCTTGTTCCCTTCTCTACTTTTGGGAAACAAAGTTGTCTGCTAGGTTTGTTAGGAATGTTGGATCTTCCACTTGGTGCAGAGTTTGTCTCCCAGTTGGTGTCAGGGTAGTTGAAATCCCCCATTACTATTGTGATGTGCTGCCTACATACCTTAGTTAGCTGACTAGCAAAAAGTTCATCTATTTCCTCTGTTTGGTTGGGTGGCCTGTAGTATAGACCTTTGGCAATGTCATTTTTCCCCTTTAACATTGGCCCAAATGCATTCAAGAGGAATTTGTTCAATATCTGTCGGATAAGATTGCTCGTATTCGGGATGGGTTACCCTCCAATTTGCAGTGGTCTGAGGAAGGGGGTGCAGGGAGTCTGGCTATTGTTATCTGGGATGAGTTCGATCCGGTTTCCGAGGATGAAGTGGACAGGATCATGCGGCGAATGAGTTCCACCACATGTTTGTTGGACCCGTGTCCCTCCTGGCTGGCTTATGCCGCCAGGGAGGCCACCTGCGGTTGGCTCCAGGCAGTTATTATTTTTTTATTTATTTATTTTTAATTACATTTATATGCCGCCCTTCTCCGAAGACTCAGGGCGGCTTACAATTTTTGGAGCGCAACCCAATGCGCTCAGTTATCAACGCTTCCTTAAGGGAGGGTGTCTTTCCCGCCACCTTGAAAGAGGCGGTGGTGAGACCCCTCCTGAAGAAGCCTGCCCTGGACCCAACTGTGTTAGACAACTTTCGTCCAGTCTCCAACCTTCGTTTTTTGGCGAAGGTTGTTGAGAGTGTGGTGGCTCAGCAGGTTCCGCTTTTCCTGGATGAAGCGGACTACCTAGATCCGTATCAATCGGGCTTCCGACCCGGTTACAGCATGGAGACGGCATTGGTCGCGCTGATGGATGATCTCTGGAGGGCTCGGGATAGGGGTCTTTCCTCTGTCCTGGTCCTATTAGACCTCTCATCGGCTTTCGATACCATCGACCATGGTATCCTTTTGCATCGCCTTGAGGGGTTGGGAGTGGGGGGCACCGTTCTTTGGTGGTTCTCCTCCTACCTCTTGGGGCGGTCGCAATCGGTGTTGGCGGGGGTTAGGTCATCCCCTAGGGTGCTCTCTTGTGGGGTCCCTCAGGGGTCGGTCCTTTCCCCCCTTTTATTTAACATCTACATGAAGCCGCTGGGTGAGATCATCCGTGGTTTTGGGGTGAAATTCCATCAGTATGCTGATGATACTCAGCTGTACATTTCCACCCCAGACCAGATCAGTGATGCCCTCTCCCTGATGACTCGGTGTTTGGATGCGGTACGGAACTGGATGAGCGGGAACATGCTTCGACTCAACCGGCCAAGACTGAGTGGCTGTGCATATGGCGTCCGGCCCAGTCAAGAATATCCATCTTTGGCCATAGGGGGAGAGGTGTTGCCCCCTGTGGATAGGGCGCAGAATCTGGGGGTCCTCCTGGATGTACGGCTCCGGTTGGAGGAACAGGTGGGGGCCGTTGCCAGGGGGGCCTTTGCCCAGCTCCGCCTTGTTCGACAACTTCGCCCTTTTCTGGACCGGGATGCCCTGCACACGGTCACTCATGCCCTTGTTACCTCTAGGCTCGACTACTGCAACGCTCTCTATTTGGGACTGCCCTTGCATACCATCCGGAGATTGCAGCTGGTGCAGAATGCGGTGGCGCGGGTGGTGATGGGAGTTACCCGGTTCTCCCATACGACCCCCCTCCTGCGCGGCCTGCATTGGTTGCCGGTTGCACTCTGGGTGAGATTCAAGGTTTTGGTGTTAACATACAAAGTCCTTCACGACATGGGTCCTCAATATTTAAGGGAGCGTCTCTCCAATATCGAATACCGGTCGCCCTGTGCGAGCCCATTGGCAAGGACTCCTCGGGGTCCCGTCGGCAGGCCAATGCCGGCTGGCGGTTCCCCGACGACGAGCCTTTTCTGTCGCGGCCTGACCTCTGGAATCAACTGCCTTTGGAGCTCCGCCTGGCCCCTGACCTCCGCACCTTTCGCCGTGAGTTAAAGACCTGGTTATTTGACCAACCCGGGCTGTGACCCTCTGGGGGAGGGATGGTTTTAAGGTTTTATATGTTTGGACTTATAATCTAATTTAATCGTTTTTTAAGTATTTATTGTTTCTTGTTTTAGTTGTAAGCCGCCCCGAGTCTTCGGAGATGGGGCGGCATATAAGTTCAAATAAATAAATAAATAAATAAGATAATTTTTATCATTAATCAGAATTTACTTACAATCTCTCCTCTCTACCACATTGTTGGTATTGTAAATTTACTTCATGTGTAAATATATATATATGTTTTCTTAAGTTTTTGCATGTATTTATATGTATGGTATTCAGCTTTGTTCGAGTATTTTCCCACGTCATTATAGTTGTGCTTTTAAAGTTGTAGTGACGTTTTGGCAGACTCTCATCTGCCATCATACACAATACACAAGCCTGATGATGGCAGATTAAATATATATGTATGTATGTATGTATGTATGTATCTATGTATGTATGTATGTATTCGGGTCTTGTCCCGTGTAAGATTGAGAATATCTTGGCAATGTTTCGATGAAATCTCATCTGTCATCTTCAGGCTGGTATATATATATATGTGTGTGTGTGTGTGTGTGTGTGTGTGTGTATGTATATGTATATGTACAGGTGAAACTCAAAAAATTAAAATATCGTGCAAAAGTTCATTTATTTCAGTAATGCAACTTAAAAGGTGAAACTAATATATGAGATAGACTCATTACACGCAAAGCAAGATAGTTCAAGCTGTGATTTGTCATAATTGTGATGATTATGGCTTACAGCTCATGAAAACCCCAAATACACAATCTCAGAAAATTAGAATATTACATGCAATCAATAAAACAAGGATTGTACATAGAACAATATCAGACCTCTGAAAAGAATAAGCATGCATATGTACTCGGTACTTGGTCTGGGCCCCTTTTGAAGCAATTACTGTCTCAATGCGGCGTGGCATGGAAGCTATCAGCCTGTGGCACTGCTGAGGTGTTATAGAAGACCAGGATGCTTCAATAGCGGCCTTCAGCTCTTCTGCATTGTTCGGTCTCATGTCTCTCATCTTTCTCTTGGCAATGCACCATAGATTCTCTATGGGGTTCAGGTCAGTCGAGTTTGCTGGCCAATCAAGCACAGTAATCCCACGGTCATTGAACCAGATTTTGGTGCTTTTGGCAGTGTGGGCAGGTACCAAGTCCTGCTGGAAAATGAAGTCAGCATCCCCATAAAGCTCGTCTGCAGAAGGAAGCATGAAGTGCTCCAAAATCTCCTGGTAAATGGCTGCATTGACCTTGGTCTTAATGAAGTACAGTGGACCAATACCAGCAGATGACATGGCTCCCCAAATCAACACAGACTGTGGAAACTTCACACTGGACTTCAAGCATCTTGCAGCGTGTGCCTCTCCATTCTACCTCCATACTCTGGGTCCTTGGTTTCCAAATGAGATGCAAAAGTTGCTCTCATCAGAAAAGAGGGCTTTGGACCACTGAGCAGCAGACCAGGTCTGTTTTTCTTTAGCCCAGGTAAGATGCTTCTGACGACATTTGAAGCCCATGTCCAGGTTCTGTCTGTGTGTGGTGGCTCTTGATGCACTGACTCCATCCTCAGTCCACTCCTTGTGAAAGTCCCCAAACACTTTTGAATGGCCTTTTCCTGACAATCCTCTCCAGGCTGTGGTCATCCCTGCTGCTTGTGCACCTTTTTCTTCCACACTTTTCCCTTCCACATAACTTTCTATTAATGTGCTTCGATACAGCACTTTGGGAACATCCAACTTCTCTTGCAATTACTGTTAGATTTGCATGAAGAGTCAGACGTGGAGTGCTTCAGTGAAGAGTTTATTAGTGACTACAGCTCATAACAGACCCGATTTGGCTGGTCTGCGGCTGCTACTTATAGCAGCCGCAGTTGCCATCCAATCAGAGTGCAGGGTTTTCCCGCACTTTTTAAACCAATCATTTCTGACATTTTACAAGAACAGTTCAAACTTAACCAATGACATTCAAACCTGCATACATAACAATTACCTTTTGAGGCTTTCTTTCCTTATGGAGGGTGTCAATGATGGTTTTCTGCACAACTGTCAGGTCAGCAGTCTTTCCCATGATTGTGATTCCTACTGAACCAGATTGAGAGACCATTTAAAGGCTCAGGAACCCTTTGCAGGTGTTATGGCTTAATTAGCTGATAAGAGTGGGGCACTTTGAGCCTAGAATATTGCACCTTTTCACAATATTCTAATTTTCTGAGATTGTGGATTTGGGATTTTCATGAGCTGTAAGCCATAATAATCACAATTATGGCAAATCACATCTTGAACTATCTTGCTTTGCATGTAATGAGTCTATCTCATATATTAGTTTCACCTTTTAAGTTGCATTACTGAAATAAATGAACTTTTCCATGATATTCTAATTTTTTGAGTTTCACCTGTATATGTTAATGAATCCTACTGAATCAGTTATCTGTGTGCATTTTCTGGATTTGATTTTCTGCAAAAAAAAAACCTCTAAGAAGCATCATGGGTAGTAACTGGTGCCAGATATACAGCACATGTAATGTAATCACTTCTGCATGAACTGCACTGGTTACCAGTATGTTTCCAAGTGAAATTCAAGATGCTGGTGATTACCTATAAAGCCCTACATGACTTGGGACCAGGGTGCATGAGGAATCACCTTTTTCCAAGAGTTTCTACCTATCCAATTAGATTAAATAGGATGAGCATGATGCAGATGCAGACTAGAAGATTAGCTTTTTCTGCCACAGCTCCTTTTCTGTGGGTCATTCTCTCTCTTTGTTTTATGTTGGACTCTGATAGTTATTCTCCTATCCTGATCTCATTCATGATTCTACCTTCCTGAATCTAATTACTGGTGTTAAGATTACAAGTTGATGGGTTCTAATTATCAGTTTACAAAGCAGCCCTGGGATTACCCCTAACATCATGGCCTACCCACCATGAAGGGTTGAATTCCTGCCTTGACTAGAGGACATCTTCAGTGTTCTAAAGTTGTTCACGATATATTGTGGCTTTTATTTTTCTCATTGATTCTGCCTTATAAGAGAGCATATTAGGTGCCTTTGAAGTTTTTAAAGATTTGGGCCCATACTGAGCTGTCAAAATGTCATTTATTTTAAAATATTGCCTCTGATGTGACCTAAATTTCAAGTCAGGAGAATTCCTTAAAATTGTCGTTGCACAATACTTTTAAATCCCAATTATTCTTAAAAGCAGAATGTATTTCATAATTCCATACTTCCCTTATAAAATACAGTAAAGTAGAAAGTAGAGTAGTACCCAAAATTGTTAAAATATCATTGCATATATAAAAATTTATAGCCACACCATGCTGAAATAAGACATTTCAGGTCTAACTACTGCTTTACAATGTTGGCAAAAGTTCAAGGATCAAATTAAACCCTGGCAAGTGCCATATTACAACTCAAAAAGAAACTACTCTGCTGCAGGAGTTGAAATATTAAACATTAATCCCCTAACTAACTTTTGGGGATAGAGATAGCTAAACATCACTTGCTTTAAAAATTTAATCTAAACTAAATCAGATATTAGTCCTGGGTCTCAGATGCCATTCAATTCTTGGCCATCTCCCACTAATTGATTAATAAAAGTAAAGTTTCTGCTGACTTTCTGAGACTTATAGAAAAGGGAGAAAACATTTATTATTCAGTTAATATTTAAACCCAACTCTCTTCTGTGATTATTTCATCAACTAAGCTCTGTTGATGTTGTTGCTTCAAACAATATACCAGAAACTTATTAGCTTTCTCTATGGATTCCGAATACTTTTAATAGCTTTCTCTCAGCACATATTTAATAATGATCCTATAGCCAGTCAAATCTGCCCTGCTATTGACTGTCCAGGTTGATTTCATATGCAGTTATATTGTCCTTTTTACAACATTGTCTGCAGAAGGGTCATATTTTGTCTCTACTCCTATTAATAATGCTAGATGCTTCAGGTCAGCCTGACAAATTTAGGTTGACCTTGTTCCATCAGATAAGGAAGATTCTCTTCCATAATTGGCCAGTGTATAACAGTGTCTAAACAAAAAAACCAAACAAAAACATTTAAAATACCAATAATTAGTAACTATCAATAATATTGAATAATATCAATAATATTGAATAAAATCAATAATATTGAAAGTTACTAATTATTGGCATTTTAAATGTTTTTTCAGTGATCTGTGATTAATACTTGAGATATTGAATAAATAAATATGGGGAGAGAATGAGAATATGTGAATTCATAGTATAGAATGGAGAATATCTTCCACTCTGAAATTTAAATAAAGCTTTATGTGCATGCAGGTACACATACACACACAAACACACACAGAAAGAGCCATGCAGTCACATGAATATAATGCCCCGAGCCCATGTTAAAAAAAGAATCACACAACTAAATTTGCTCATTTAACTGTATTTCAAGGAAAAATTTCCAAGTTTTACTTCAATGCATTTTTAGAGTCTGATAGATAGCAATTTGGATTTATGTAAAGAAAGATAAAATGATAGCACACTGTGATGTCAGGTCATTGGCCAGTTGTTGAAGATATCCAGGGCAGTAGATGGAGACGGCATCATTTTCTTTATTGTCTATTGAAATGATATAAAATAATAGGTTAATAAAATTGGATTTAACATTTCTTCTGCCTCCTGAATTCCAAAATACATTTCCTGCAAATGCCTTGCAATGCTTTGTGAATGCAAACAATATCAGGCACATTATCCCAATCTACATTTGTGACATCTCTATTAGGAAAGGATTTTCTTACTTCTGACAGCAAATTTGCGGAAATAAACAATCCCATGTTCCAATATAGTAGAAGCCTTTTGGACAGGGACGGTCAAAGCAGTCTCCTCCTCGTACAAAACAAGTTGCACCAGCACTCACTGTGAAAAGGAAAAGATAAGACAAGTTAATGATGAATAAAGATACTTTATTATTTACATGCATTTCTTTTTCTGTGATACCACCACTGCTAAGAATTCCTGTGCTTTCAAGCAGTCTCATCAAACCAGATCAGAGGTGGTATTCAGCAGGTTCTGACCAGTTCTGGAGAACTGGTAGCAGAAATTTTGAGTAGTTCGGAGAACTGGCAAATACCACCTCTGACTGGCCCCGCCCCCATCTATTCTCTGCCTCCCGAGTCCCAGGTGATTGGCTGGGTCTTCTTTTGTTGCCCTGCACAGAACGGAGTTTGAAAGCAGGTTAGTGGGGTGGGGAGGGAATGGGATTTTGCAGTAACCTTCCCCCTCGAGTGGGGTGGGAATGGAGATTTTGAAGTATCCTTCCTCTGCCATGCCCACCAAGCCATGCTCACCAAGCTACGTCATGCCCACCAAGCCACACCCACAGAATTGGTAGTAAAAATTTTTGAATCCCACCACTGGACCAGATGAATGAGTTTTCACTGCTACCCCTGCAATAGCCCAAATAAATCAAGCCCAGCAAGGCACTGAATCCCACCACTGGACCAGATGAATGAGTTTTCACTGCTACCCCTGCAATAGTCAAGCAAAATCTCAACTGTGGCCAGGGTAGAATTGGCTGGTAGGTGTGTACCTGTTGAGGCAGTTGAGAGGAAACAATCTGCTTCATTACAAAGGACACCTTGCTTTGATATCTCTCTCTTCCCAGTATTACAATTAATTCTTGACAGCTAATAAAAATTCTTGGGTTACAATGGCTGTCTCTAGTAGGTGTTTTGAATAGAGATTGTTTTGGGGTAAAAATGGATAATTTTCTTTGAACTTCAGAGCATGATTTTCCTCTGGATTTTCCTCCCTTTCCTTAATGTACAAAATATTTCTACTGCTGCTCTTTTCTGCTCTTAAAAGACTGCACATATGTGAGCTACTTATGATTTGCATGAGCAACCTCCAGGATATCCCAGCTGTCAAAAAAGCTTTAGAGAAAATGGGA
Source organism: Naja naja (assembly GCA_009733165.1). NCBI lineage: Eukaryota > Metazoa > Chordata > Lepidosauria > Squamata > Elapidae > Naja > Naja naja. Next base: position 33,165,301 of record CM019148.1, on the reverse strand, counting down.
AGAATACACCAGTTTTGAACCACTCTGAAAGAGAAGTACATTGAGTTGTTCACTTAATCATCAGGAGTCAAGCTTTTCTTAAGGGAGTATGTATACTTTGCTTTCTCTATTAAGAAAATAATGATATGTATTTGGAAAAAGAGAATTTATCTACTTCTAGATATTTCCATTTCCAAATAAGTATGAGTAAATTCACTTGATGGTTACTATAGTATAAGCATTTTCCTTCTTTACTCACCCCCCCCCCAGATAGAATAGTGAATCAATAAATTGGTTTTTTCAGGCCCTTCTTGGCACATATATCATATTGGATATCTAGTTTTAATTAAGCAGAAAAATCAAAGACATATTTTCAGATGTTTGGAAGTTCAGATTGTCAATACTCCAACCCTCATAACTATTTTTAGAGCAAAGAAAGGTCCTAATTGTTGAGATATTTATAGCAAAAGATGAAGATTTAATTTAAATTCCTTAAATTGTAAAAATTCTGGCCCTGGATTGAATGATAGACCCAAGAAATATGTAGTAGATTACACTGCCTTCAAAGATTATCATACTTGTTTAGAACAAGAATTATCAGTCCTTTCTAAATAATCAGTAAGTTAGGTTTTTTTTACCTGATTCAAGAAGTAATGCAAGGAAAAGGCATGCAAAGAGCACATAAAAGATCTTCTTGTTGGAATTGGTACTAGATCAAATGTAACTCTTGGGACAGGACACAGAACTGTATTTATAGAGCTATAATGATTGCATCACATTGCCTCACTGAAATTTTCCAACTATTCTTAAGAGTTATGTTTACTGTTCTTGCATAAGGTATTGTTGTATCTTCCTTCTTTAGAAATACTCCCATGGTTTAATTACGATTTAATTGAATGGTTAATTATTTACGGTTTCCAAAGATCCCAGCCTTAGCACTTTCTATGTCCAGGAGGGGCAGAAAAAAGTTCTTTCTGAATCGCTGCTGAACCTCCAGCAGCTCAGAAAGATAATGCTTAGCCAGATTCAACAGTGGTGGCAGTTTTGAAAGCCATGATACAGTTTAGAAGTATAGGAGAGAAATTCTGGACCTTCCATCTCTTGAGGTCCTAAATATAAAAATGTGTTCATTTCCCCTTTGCTGTTCCTGGGAATGCATGAATTCCTTTGTTTTAATCATATTATTCTGCTTGATCTTCTGTTAAATATTTGTTTGATTGATTAATTTACCATAGGTCTTGCAAATGAATACATTGTGAACACTGGAATATAGAGAATAATCTGCTCAATTGAGCAAGAGTCAAAGTAGGTTACAGCAAAAATCTGAAATAAATGAAATAAAATGAAGAACCAACATTAAGACAAACAGCTATTGTAGCGAAGTGGAGCAACAGTGTTTTAACAACAGTTCTGAAATCCAATATCTCTCACAGCTAATATAATACTGAGATTGTTTGTAAAAGGCAGGTTAAAATTATTTTTTGAAATAATGAATATAATTGTAGGCAACTGAAACAGAGGATGAATGCTGTGGAAAAAGATGGCAAATGAGAAGACATGTCTCTATCACTCCTTCATCATCTCTTAAGGAACAGGGCTCTGGGAAAATACCATTCTATAGATTCATAGGTGTTAAATGTGAGAAAGCCTTAGATTAAGACAGAACATTTGAACTAGATCTCTATCTCCAACCTTCTTTTGTTAACAAAATGGTCAGATTGTATCTTTTTAAAATGAACCTTACCTCAACAATCCGCATTATCTACATTCACTTCATCTGGATTTCATACTGACATTTAGGATGGAGACACTTTTAGTCTTGCTTGTTAGCAATCTGTAGCAGAGCCTGTATTGAAGTGGAACATGTCTCAGCAGCTTTTGTTAATTTTAACCATAGTATTGAGCCTCTTCTCATAGTCAAGGAAAGGCTATAATGGACATGGTAGCTGCCATCTGATATTTAAGCAGAAGCTTTGAGTCCAATAACATTACCTAGTTAGGAGACAAAGTCTCCCTTTCCACTTCATGAAGAAAGTAAAATGCCATGATTAATAGTGTCAAAAGCCAGAGAGAGATCCAGAAAGATGGGAAATTTCTGCCCAGTCTCACTACAGGTTATCCTAAAAACAATATTTTATCATTCCATCTTAATTTTGGATAGGTAGGTAGGTTGTTGCCTCACTTTCTGGAACAACAGAGTTATGTCAACACAGAGCAATTCTGTAAACCTCTATAGCAAAGCTGCAATCTCTCAAGGACACAGATTGCAATAGTGATTTCCACAGTTAAGCTTGCAGCAGGAATAAACCGTAACTCTTTGTGGAAAGAACGGAGTTGGGATAAAAACTTGAAAACTGATATGTACAGCACATTCCTTTCTCCGTCCAGAGTGAAGGGGCTACCACTCCATCTCTTTGGCATATTTGCATCACATTTTTTATCTGCAAGCAGTACCATCTGACTGTACTTATTTCTTGACATTGATCATCCTGATTGATTTACTATGTGCCATCAACTCAGTGTTGACTCTTAGATCCAGAATGATAGATTTTTCTCCACATTATTTGTACTTAACCTATTCCTTTAGTTGTTTTATCTGTGCACAATGGCCATCTAAGTGAGTCCATCTAACCTTCAGCTGGTTGTCCTCTTTTCCTCTTTCCTTCTAACTTCCCCAGAATTAGAGCCTGTTCCAGAATGCTAGGTCTTCATGTATTCCTTCTAAGTAGGATAATTTGAGTCTAGGCATTTGTCTTATAAGTTCTGAGTAATTGTTCAATAATTTCTTGACTATCCACAGTATGCTCCAGATATTCAATATCAACTTCAAAGGTGTCAATAATTTTTAAAGATAAAGGTCTCACTTACCCATTCATGACCAACTCTAGGGGATGGTGCACATTTCTGTTTCTTAGGTGAGGGATCCAACAGTGTCTGAAGACATTATTGTGGTCATGTGGCCAGCATGACTATATGCCAAGGTGCACAGAATGCTTTCCCACCAAAGTGGTACTACTCTCATTTGCATGCTTTCAAACTGCTGGGATGGCAAGAGCTGTGGCAAGGACAGAAGATAATCCTGTTGCATGGCATTGGTGTCTTGAACCCAGGCTGTCAGTTTTTCAGCTGACAAGCTCTGCATCTTTAGCCACTGAGCCATCATGTCTTCCCCCAATACTTTATAAAGTCAATTTTATGGCAGAAAACAAAATTAACAGGCTATTTTTCAAGTGTTTTTGCGATCTATAAGCAAAATATACCACAGTGAACAAATATTATTTATATCCATTCTTCTCAACAGTAAAGGGACTCATTTACTGAACTGAATCATATCTATAATTATTTTGCATAGTTACTCAATAGAGCCAAAGTGTACAGGGATCTGAGGATTTGTTCTGTGGGTAAGAAACCTACAGAAAGGGTGAAGTTCTTTCTTAACAAGTGAAAAGCTAAGGAGGATACAATTATATAGAGACCACACAGTCTTTCTGTCAGTACCACTCTCTTCACACCATAATAGAATTCTGCCATTTCTATTTCTGTGTGGTGAGGATATGTATTTAATTCTTAGGTTCAGCTTGTAGAATTTTTTAAAAATCCAGCAATTTAAAGAAAAAGCTTTTTTTCTAAATTGCCTTGTGATATCCACTACTTTTATCTGCACCTGATGCTGGAAGGTGACAGTTGTTAAGTTTGCATGAAGAGTCAGACGTGAGGAGTTCCAGCAAAGAGTTTATTAGTGACTACAGCTCGAATGGACCCGTCCTGGCTTGGCTACGGCTGCCTCTTATAGCCTGCAGCCATAGCTGCCAGCCAATGGGAGTGCAGGGTTTCTTCCCGCACTATTTAAACCAATACCATTTGACATTTTACAAGAACAGTTCAAATAAACCAATGACATTCAAACCTACATACATAACACCCCTCCCCACTAGGTTCAGTCCATGCCAAACCCCAACCTATCTAATGTATTCCTTTAAATAGGTGGGGCTCTTACGTTTACGTTGAGACCTTCGTGGTTCAGAAGTTTTAACGTTCTCACCCAGTGAGAGGGGAAATGTGTCTACTGACATTTCCCTGTTGGGACTTCCTGTGAAAGAAGACCCTGTTAGACTGTTAGAATCTGGTCTCTCCTCCCAACCCATCTCCATTCCAATGTCAGCACCCATATCAGGTAGTGATGTGCAATCTTCCACTTCTAAGGATGGATCTTGGCATTGTGACAGGGTTCGGGATGGTTCCTGTCGCAATGGCTCGTTACACATGGGGTTGATTTCTGTTTGCTGATTATCCTCCTGTTCCCCCCCTTCCCCCCTAGAAGAGATATCAGGTGAGGGACCCAGAGGGAGACAGGGGTGATGTTCCTGAGGGAACCTGGATCTAAGTTGGTCAATGTGCCTGCTCCAGAGGAGGCCATCCTCTGTTTGTACCCTGTAAGAACGAGGGCCTGTGATGTGAGTTATTTCAGCAGGAATCCACAAAGGTTCACCTATAAGGTTCCTAGCATAGACAGAATCTCCCACACTAAAAGAACGAACTTTGGAAGTGGAATCCAGTGGTGCTGGGTGCGTAAGTGGGATGAAGGCGGTCAAGGGAAGACCTAAGTTTCCTACCCATCAACAACTCTGCTGGGGACAAGTTAGTTGATGGGCTAGGAGTGATGTGTTGAACACTAAGAAGCTTTTCAAGCTTCTCAGTGATGTCCCCAGGACCCAGCTGCTGAAGCTTCTCTTTGGTAAAGCACCATGCGTTCAGCCCGCCGTTGGCAAGGGTGCCCAGGGGCAGTGAGGGCATGTCTGATACCCTGTTGAGCTAGAAAGGATTCAAAATGTTAGATGTGAATTGAGGGCCATTGTCAGAAACAAGGACATCTGGTAACCCATGGGTTACAAACAATTTTCTGAGCTGCTTGATGACAGCCTCAGTTGTAGTGGATGTCATGGGAATTACCTCTAGCCATTTAGAGTATGCATCTACTATCACTAGAAAAGTGTGCCCTCTTGTAGGGCCTGCAAAATCAATGTGGATTCTAGACCATGGGCCCCTAGGACATTCCCATTCCTGTGTGGGGGCGTGAGGTGGGGCAGGCCTGACTACCTGCCAATTGGTACAAGATGCTACCCAGTTTTCAGCCCGGCCGTTAGCCGAAGGGTGCCCAGGGGCAGTGAGGGCATGTCTGATACCCTGTTGTGCTAAATAGGATTCAAAAAGGTTGGATGTAAATTGAGGGCCATTGTCAGAGACAAGAACATCAGGTAACCCATGGGTTACAAAATGTTTTTTGAGCTGCTTGATGACAGCATCAGTTGTGGATGCTGTCAGTTGTGGATGCTGTGGATGCCATAGGAATTACCTCTAGCCATTTGGAATATGCATCTACTATAATAAGAAAGGTGTGCCCTCTGGTAGGGCCAGCAAAATCAATGTGAATCCTAGACCATGGGCCCCTAGGACATTCCCATTCCTGTTTGGGGGCGAGAGGTGGGGCAGGCCTGATTACCTGACAGTTGGGACAACATGCAACCCAGTTTTCAACCATTTTGTCAATACCTGGCCACCATACATAACTCCTGGCCAAACCTTTCATCCTTACAATCCCAGGATGACCCTCATGTAACATTTCCAAAACCTCCCTTTGCAGTTTTGCAGGAATAACCACCCTGTTACCCCACAAAATACATCCTCTTAATACAGATAATTCAGTTTGCCTGGACTTAAAAGGTTGGGCAAGGTGAGGTAGATCTTGAAGAGGCCAACCTTTCTTAATCCAGCCCATAACAGGTGCCAACACAGCATCTTTGGTAGTTTCTCTGGCAATCTCAGCAGCATGGACTGGAAGCTTAGCCACGGTCTCCAGGAAAAAGGTGTGAGTTTCAAGTTCAAAGTCCTCCTTGTGGCAAGGTAGTGGGCAACGACTCAGTGCATCAGCATGTCCAATGTCCTTGCCAGGCCTGTGAATCAGTTTGTATGAATAGGCTGCAAGAAATTCAGTCCACCTCAGCATTCTTGGTGACAGGATATTAGGTGTAGGTTTGTCACCTACCACAATGCCTAATAAAGGTTTGTGATCTGTAACAATGGTGAATGACCTGCCATACAGATATTCATGAAATTTCTTAACAGCTGCAACAACTGCTAAAGCCTCCTTGTCCAATTGGCTGTAATTCCTCTCTGCTTTGGTCAAGGTGTGAGAGTAAAATGCAATTGGGGCTTCCCTTCCATTGGGAAGCCTGTGACTCAAAACCCCCCACTCCAAAAGGGGATGCATCACAAGTCAGAACAACAGGCAAATTCTCAGAGAACTGTATCAACACAGCATCAGACGTGATTAGTCTCTTAATACTGTTAAATGCTGACTGTTCCTTCCGCCCCCAGATCCGAACAGCTTTCTTATCAAGCAGGCAATGTAAGGGCTCAGCAATAGATGCTTTGTGAGGTAGAAACATGTGGTAAAAGTTAATCAGTCCAAGGAAGGCTTGCAAATCTGTCTTGCATCGAGGTTTAGGGGCTTCCTTGATTGCTTTAACCTTGGCATCAGTAGGGTGGATGCCATGCTTGTCAATCATATACCCCAGAAACTCAACTTTGTCGGTTTTGAGTGTACATTTGTCTTCCTTGACTTTTAAACCCACTTTTCTGAATCTGGTAAGGACTTCTCTGAGTCTCTGTTGAAGCTGAGTGTCATTTTCAGCAGAGATTAACACATCATCAAAATAAGGCACTACCCCTGGCAGTCCTTGCAACATTCTTTCCATAAGGCTTTGAAAAATGCCAGGTGCCACGCTTACTCCAAATTGTAGTCTTTTACATTTGAAGGCACCTCTATGAGTCACAATTGTTTGTGCCTCTGCAGTGGCATCATCAACTGTTAATTGTTGATATGCCTGAGCTAAGTCCAGTTTAGCAAATACTGTACCCCTGCCAAGGGAATGGAGCAGATGATGCACAACTGGTACAGGGTAAGCGCTCTGCTGCAGCGCATGGTTATGTGTCCCCTTATAGTCACCACAGATTCTCACTGACCCATCAGCCTTGACTGGTGTGACTATGGGTGTTTCCCATCTGGAGTGGTCAGTAGGCTCTAAAACCCCTTGAGCAATGAGCTTATCTAATTGTGCATCAATTTTTTCCTTTAAAGCAAATGGGACCCTCCTGGGCTTTAAACGAATTGGGGGCATCTTGGGGTCTAGGCTGAAAGCAATAGGGGTCCCCATATACTTGCCCAGTCCTTCGCTGAAGACCTCTGGAAACTCAGACTTCAAGGACTCTTCCCAGTCAGAGCTGCTCACGTGATGGATGCCAGTCACCTCGATGCCTAGTGACTTGAACCACTCAAGTCCCAGCAAACTTGGGCGATCCTTGTCCACGATGGTCAGGGGCAAACGTTTGGTGTGGCCTTTAAACTGCACGTTGAAATCTCTCACTCCAACTACTGGAATCTTGTTCCCTTGGTAGTCTTTGAGAGTCAGTGCTTGCTTCTGGAAATGCTTCTTCTGAATTTTGGGAAAGAGTCTGTGGATAGTGTCCCATGACACCATAGATAAATAAGAGCCTGAGTCCACTTCCATTTGGCAAGGCCTTCCTTCAATAAACACCTTCACATGTACTTTTCTGCTTTTAAGGGTGAAGAATGACCAATAGTGATTGTTTGGTGAGTTTCATTCTTGCCATTTGCTTCTGAATTTCGCCCCATCTTTTCAAGGAAATTGTTGGGCTTAAAGTCTTTATCAGGAAATTTTTCCTAATTGGTGGAGTTCTGGATGATTTGCAGACTCTGGCTATGTGACCCCGTTTCTCACAACGTAGGCAAATGGAGTCAGAGAACTTGCATTCAGTGGGGTTGGCCCCCCACAGCCTCTGCAATAGAACCCTTGCCTGTTTTTCCCAGAGTCTTTTCTCTTTTTCTCCATTTTGAGTTTAAAAATCCCCTCCTCTTCCTCACTGCCATCAGAATCAGAGTCTATTTGTTCGCAATGGGCTGTTGTGGATTTTTCCCCATCAGAATGGCTTGAGGCCTGGCTTGAGGCCTTGTTAATCTTTTCATGGCCGCAGCTGAGGACTTGGTGGCTTCCGCTGAAACAGCTTCTTCAATGGCCTCTTTAAACGTGATCTTAGGTTTCATTAAACGTTTGCTTTGTAAGACCTTATCTTTTAGGCCTAAAACAAACCGATCCGCATGGCCTCTTCTAAGTTGGTAAAGTCACAAGCACCCCCAATGTCCCTTAAACTTGCCATGAAGTCATTAACATTCTCGCTATCCCCTTGATCCCGACGGTAAAATTCGTGTCTCTTAATGAGGCACGATACTTGGGGCGTAATGGGCTCTTAAAAGTTTCTCTAAATCGGGCCATTCCATTACCTTCAGCTCTGCTGCTCCCGCCAACGCCTTCGCCATTTTGAAGACTGCCGGACCGCAGTGCGTGAGAAAGACCGCCCTCTTCCATCTCTCGGGGATGCCGGCGAGATCGTTCCCTTCCAGAAACATGTGGAAACGATCCGCATCGATTCCCAGTCTTCCGTCGCCGGATCGACGGTGCTGGGGGTGTTCAGTGCAGCCATCTCGCTCAGTTGCTTGTTCGTCACGTCGTCTTCTCTTCAGGGAAATCCCACCTTCGTCGCCAGTGTTAAGTTTGCATGAAGAGTCAGACCCGAGGAGTTCCAGCAAAGAGTTTATTAGTGACTACAGCTCGAATGGACCCGTCCTGGCTTGGCTACGGCTGCCTCTTATAGCCTGCAGCCGTAGCTGCCAGCCAATGGGAGTGCAGGGTTTCTTCCCGCACTATTTAAACCAATACCATTTGACATTTTACAAGAACAGTTCAAATAAACTAATAACATTCAAACCTACATACATAACAACAGTGATGCTTTAATGAGACACTATACGATCCTGGACCTGGCCTCCAACACCCCTCACTTTGGAATCTAATTGGAAGCATGGCACAGCTCTACTAATTGATCCCTGATCTAGCCACCTCCTCTCAAATTTACAATTCTCTCTGTTCCTCCAAATCTGTAATTTAATTCTACAAGCTTAATAAAGTGTAGGATGAGTAGAACTAGGTCTATCAAGAAGTAGTCCTAGGCTATTGCTTCAGACTAAGGATCATATTGTTGACATCCATAAAAGTGCCTGTATTTCTTTCAAAAAAAATTAACATAAACATCCCGTTGTACTTGTTAACTTTTACAGTTTGTCCTTTGCTTGCCTTTTGAAATGAATTATATGAAATTATAGAAATTTATATGAAAATATTTTCTGCAATCTTTCTGAAAGAATGTATATTTTCTCTCTGAGATTATGGTTTAAGGGATTATTAGTTCTTTTTTCTTTGTATTGTATTGCAATCCATTCTCTTTGCCTTGAGGAAAAATCCAGAGTTACCATGGATTTGTAATTTGCAAAAGGAAAGAGGAGGAGATCTGGAGTGGGAGGAGGAAACAAACAATTAACAATGTAAAAGAATACCATTGATGAGATAGGATGCTATATATATTTGATAAATAAATAAGCCTTTTCTCTTCTTTTGCCTATATCGATGTGAGATCTTGGAGAATTTGTTTCCTGTCATTCCAAGGATGCAGTAAGTGTACCAAAACAGTGGAAAATCAAATCTACCCCATGCCCTTGGGATGTTACTGAAGGTGACCCAGTTTGGTGTATTGGTTAAGACACTAGGCTAGAGCAGTCTGGATACTTTGGGCTATTCACTCTCTCTCAGAACAATCCTCCTTGCTGGGTGGTTGTTGTAAGGAAAATAGGAGGGAAAGGGACTATTGGGGATGATTGCCACCTTGAGTTATTTACAAAAATAATAAATGCAGTATAAAACAAATATACAAAAAAATAAATAAAGTGTAGGCAACAGATGAAGGTAGATCACAAGTAATTTGCATTTTTAGCATTTTTGTCATCCTGAATATTTTATCATTGAATTTCTTTTATCATTGATTATTCTATATAATAATCCCTCAAAACCACAACCACATGAAAATCTTCTGTTGATTCAGCAGTTCTGAGAAGAAGGTGTGGTGTATATCTATCCAATATGGGCTACTTCTACAAGACTAAAGTTTCCACCTCCAAATCTCTGAATTTGATCCCTGATTATTCCCTCTGAAATAAGAGAACACAAAGAGAGCACTGTGAACCTATCATTGCCTAAACTTTCTCCATTCAATAGGAGAATGACCTTGTTTAGTGGTTTTGAAAAAACTAATGTTGGATGAAAACCATGTGACAGAAACTTGATTACCAAAAAACACAGCATATTATCTGCCCCCCCAAAAAACCCTAAACCAAACCAACCCTAAGCTTCCAAACTTTGCATAATTTCATTCAAAATCTCATGTGACTTCTGAAGGTGAAATGAGAGCAGGTTGATAATGCCATCAGCTTTTAATATGTTGCATAACATTGTCCGATCTGAAAGGCTAATTAGAGCTGACTCCAATGAAGTACTTGGATGGAAGTTTATGATATTGGAGTAAACATCAACACACCTTTTTGGATGAACTATTTCTGTATATATGTCCAAAAACTTCCCTTCAATTACACAATATTTTTATAATCCTAAACAGGAGTAAAGTTCAGTTAACCTTCCAGTGGGGCATTGAAAAAGTAATGACTAGCTTTTGGCCAGGAGGTTAGCTGAATCTCAGTTCTTCCAATGGAAAATGGATGTCCCTGAAGAGGTACATAGCCACAGGAGGTGAAAAAAATTAATAGTTTTTCTGTCACTTCAAATAAAATGTTCTTTATTGGCCAAGTGTGATTGGACACCCAAGGAATTTGTCTCTAGTGCATAAACTCTCAATGTTCATATGAACAACAAAGTAATATATTCATAAGATACCAATGTTGTTGTTAGTTGTGAAGTCATGTCTGACCCATCGGGACCCCATTGACAACGTTCCTCCTGGCTTTCCTGTCCATTTAAGCTCACACCAACTGCTTCAGTGAGTCCATCCAGCCACCTCATTCTCTGTTGTCCCCTTCTTCTTTTGCCTTCAATCGTGCCCAGCATTACGCTCTTCTCCAGTGACTCCTTCCTCATCATTAGGTGGCCAAAGTATTTGAGTTTCATCTTCAGGATCTAGCCTTCTAAAGAACAGTCAGTGTTGACCTCCTCTAGGACTGACCGGTTTGATTGCCTTGCAGTCCAAGGGACTTGCAGTCTGCTCCAGCACCATAGTTTCAATAAAAGGTACCAATAATAGAAGGTAGTAGAAAGAATGAGAAGGATAATCGTAATATAGCCCTGCAGCTGAAGGAATTAGTGTTCAGCAGAGTGATGGCATTAGGGAAAAACATAATCTAGGTTTTGACTAGGATTTGTTCTCCCACTGTGTTTGTACACTTATAGGAAACTTACAATGACAAGAAACAAATTCTCCAAAGCCTCATATTCAGAGGTGGTATTCAGCAGGTTCTGACCAGTTCTGGAGAACTGGTAGCAGAATTTTGAGTAGTTCAGAGAACCAGCAAATACCACTTCAGACTGGAGATTTTACAGTATCTTTCCCCTGCCATGCCCACCAAGCCACACCCACAGAACCGGTAGTAAAAAAAATTGAATCCCACCACTGGACTAGTTGTCTAGTTGTTTTGACATGCAATGCCCTATAGCAGTGTCCTGAGGAAAGGAGCTGAAACTGTTTATGAGCAGGATACGAGGGGTCTGTAGATATTTTCTCAGCCCACTTCCTGGCTTGTGCAGTATACAGTGCATGAGGCAGGAATGGAATGAAAGACAGGCTGGTTGCAATTGTTTTTTCTCTAACTATCTGTTGACCTCTGTACCTGTCCTGTTCAGTTGCTGTGCCAAACCAGACAGTTATAGAAGTACAAATGATAGACTCAGTAATTCCTCTATAGAACTGTATCACTTTTTAATGATGGTTCAAATGTTAGCTGTCCATTTCAAGTACTGAGAAATTATAGAACCCAGAAACTTGAAGGTCTCTACTGTTGATACTGTGTTGTCTAATAATGTAAAAGGTGGTAGAATACAAGGGTTCCTCCTAAAGTCAACTATCATCACTACAGTTTTTTAAGTGTGTTCAGCTCCAGATTGTTCTGGCTATACCAGAGGGCCAGTTGTTTAACCTCCTGTCTGTATGCAGACTCATCCGCACTTGAATGAGACCAATGACTGTTGTATCACCTGTGCTTTTCCATAAAGAAGATAGCCAATATTATAGAAATAAATTTCCAAAAATGGCTTTCTAACTCATTAGGTCAGAGGAAGTCTTGAACTAGTGCAAAAAGCTATTGTGCAAGAAAGGAATATCAACACCTTTTGATTGTTGTGTACTCTAAAGTCTTCTTTCCTGATATTTTCTGTAAGTGTGTGGAGGTCAGCAGTGGCATCTAGGTAGAAGAAAATATTAAAGCAGAATGGTATGATCTTTTCAAACTGAGATACCATTTAGTTAACCACAATTGCTTGCATTATTTTAGAAATAGTCCTTGGTTTACAATGACAATTAAAGCCAGAATATATATTGCTATAAAACATCATAAAATGCAAAACCATCTGCTTAGCCATTGCCTTCCTGGTCATTGATATAGCTGCAAATAGGCGAGGGCTGCAGAGTGTGACCGTAATATGGGAAGAGGTGGAAAGCACTTGCTTATGACCTTGAAACTGTGTTACTGGCGAGCGGACTGGCAGGTAAATAAGTACCATGTCTGAACACTAGTAGTAGGGAGAAGGGATGGATTGACACTGTGGTTTACAATATCCTCATACTAACCAGGGGCTCTTCAGAAGAAAAAGTGGGAGAAGCATGAGTGACTTGTAACCTCCTGCCACCATCCCTATTAACTTTGATTGTGGGAAGCCATTAGGGAAGATCTCAACTGACATCATGTGACTGTGGGATGCTGCTATGGCTGCAACTTCAAAGACAAGTCATAAGACCCATTTGTTCAGTGCTATTGTAATTTTCAGTGGTCACTGAATGAATGGCTGTAACCCAATGACTAACTAATGAAAATGAGAAGTATAGTACATGGAAAGGAAAGAGCCACTTTGGTGTAATGGTTTAAGGTTAGAAATGGGGAGATTGGGAATTCCTGTCCTTCCCAGTGCAGAAAACCAATTCAAGACTCTGGGTTAAACCCTGACTCCCAGCACCAGGAAGAGGAATGTAAGGCAAAACACATTCAAAAATCTCACCAAGAATACTGCAGGGACTTCTCTAAGCAGTCTCTGTAGTCAAAAATGACTCTAAGGCAAATATAACAGCAACAACAATGTGAAAAGTGAAACATTTACATGAGAGTATGAATAACAACAATAAAACAGTATAACAATTAATATAAAATGAATATATTGCCAAACATTGGGTAGGATAAGGAAGTGCTTCCTCTGAAACAGTACACAGAGGCCAGAGCAGAATTGTGAATCTTGGCCATGTTTTCAGACATTGGAAAATGGCATCAAGGTGGATAGATTCAGTTAGAATAGCCAAGAGTGCAGTATTGGAAAAGACCAGGATATGGAATTATCTTCCTGAAGAAAATCTATCTAGTCACTAAGTGATGAAGAATGATTTGATAGCATGTAATCATCTGATAAATTTCCTGCCAATTTATTCTACAATTTAGTTACAGTATACTAATTGCTGATATCTGTGAAAGCAGAAAGTTATTCTTACATGGAGTATTTAAGAATGGCAGTGGCGTCCATAAGAAGCATATGGTACCAGAGGAAGGGCTCATGTCATGATGTTTGTCCATTCTCAGACCTAATTTGACTATTGTAGTCTTAGTTGCTGCTGAACAATAGAGAGATGCTTGTAAGAATTAACAATAGCATTTAGGCTAAAATATCACCCCAAAGCACTTCATAGCCCGGGGTGAGCTTCAAAAATTTTAGCAACAGGTTCTCTGCCTGGTTGCTGGGTGGGCATGGCCATGGTGGGCATGGCCTAGTTGGCCTCTTGCACCAAGATGGGGGGCATTTTTGCCCTCCCTGGGCTCCGAAAGCTTTCCTTGAGCCTCTAGGAGGGTGAAACGGCTTCTCTGGGCTCTGGAAGCTCTCTGGAAGCCAGAAACTGGCCCATTTCTGGCCTTCCTGAACTTCCAGGAGGCCTGTTTTTTGCCCTCTCTGAGCCTCTGTGCATGCCCTGCACTAATCTGCATCCAAAATGGGCTGCATGGAGACTCCTGGAAGGGGCGGGGCAGGGCGGGTGGGGCCAGTCAGGAATGGGAGTTGGGGGTTCTCCGAACTGTGTAGAATCTTAGCTAGAGGAACTGCCGAACCCCTGCAAACAGCAGCCCACCCCTGTTTATAGCACTCTCTGGCTGGTTTACAATATAGATGCATTATTTGGATATTGCTCCCAATAATCTGGTTCCTCATTTCAGAATGATGGACAGCTGAGTCAAACCTAAGTGGTGTAAGATTGGAATCCTGGCTATGGGCACTGTTTGCTGGTAATTCTGCACTTTAATCACAATACCATGAATCCCTTTAAAGAATCCCTTTAAAAATATTAAATATATAAGCATAAGGGTGTTGTTGAATAAACAAATGAGTCCAAGATGGTATTGTCAGATGGATCTCCAGCATGGGTTTCTGCAACATGCTTGCTATCAGCTGCCATAGTAACGGGGGACCAGTATTTGGGATAGGGAAGTGAGCCAGTGTGCAGAAGTCTCATAAGAACTGAAAGGGAGATTTGCACTCATGAATTATGATGCTGCTGAATGGAGTTGTTTACACTCCATTAAGGCCAACTGTCCTGAGACTCCAGATGGAAGAAATACCTGAAGATGAGCTTTTCCACAACATCCTCCTAGGTGTTGATTGGAGTTTCAGTGCTGGACCCTGGGGGGAGAGATTTGTGGTGATTTTCAATGTGTAATCTTTGTATGTTTTGAATCAGATCTTGCCTTGCTTTCGCTGCTATCATTTCTAACTTAGTAAAAGTACCTCTTCTCTAATTCAATGGAGTTGGGGGTTTTCTTTCTTGAGTTTTGAATGAAGGCAGGCCTGATAGGTATGTCCTTTTTATCTTGTGCATGTATAACGGTCTAAGGCACCAGTACAAGTCCCTCAAAACTAGGTATTGAGATAATGCTGGGGGGCTTAAGGAACTAGCATAGTAGTGAGGTAGCTCAATTGTTGATGACATCTTTTGCAGTCTCCTAGTGTTTAATAAAATTTGGATGATGAATGAATGAATGAATTCTTTAATGGCCAAGTGTGATTAGACACACAAGGAATTTGTCTTGGTGCATATGCTCTTGGTGTTCATAAAAAGAAAAGATACATTCATCAAGAATCATAAGGTACAACACCTAATATAGTCATAGAGTACAAATAGGCAATCAAATCATACTAGGAAACAGTCAATATAAATCGTAAGGATACAAGCAACAAAGCTAAAGTCATACGGTCACAAATGGGAGGGGATGGGTGATAGGAATGATGAGAAGATTAATAGTAATAGTAATGCAGACTTAATAAATAGTTGGCAAGTGTTGAGGGAATAATTTGTTTAGCAGAGTGATGGTGTTCAGGAAAAAACTCTTCTTGTGTCTAGTTGTTCTGGTGTGCAGTGCTCTATAGCATCATTTTGAGGGAAGGAGTTGAAACAGTTTTATATCCAGGATGTGAGGAGTTTGTAAATATTTTCACAGCCCTCTTTTTGACTCGTGCAGTATGTAGGTCATTGATTGAAGGCAGGTTGGTAGTAATTGTTTTTTCTGCAGTCCTAATTATCCTCTGAAGTCTGTGTCTGTCCTGTTGGGTTTCAGAACCAAACCAGACAATTATAGAGGTGCAGATGATAGACTCAATAATTCCTCTGTAGAACTGTATCAGCAGCTCCTTGGGCAGTTTGGTGCAGAAAGAACATTCTTTGTTGTGCTTTTTTGATGATGTTTTTGATGTTAGGTGTCCATTTTAGGTCTTGTGATATGATAGAACCTAGAAATTTGAAGATGTTGATACTGTGTTATCTAGTATTGAAAGAGGTGGTAGTATGGGAGGGTTTCTTCTAAAGTCTACCATCATTTCTACAGGTTTGAGTGTGTTCAGTTCCAGATTGTTCCGGTTGCACCATGAGGCTTGTTGTTCAACCTCCCACCTGTATGCGGATTCATCATTGTCTCGAATGAGACCAATCATGGTTGTATTATCTGCAAACTTCAGAAGTTTAACAGATGGATCATTTGAGATGCAGTCATTGTTGTAGAGGGAGAAGAGAAGTGGAGAGAGTACACAGCCTTGGGGGTCTCTGTGCTAATTGTACAGGTATCGGATGTGATTCTGCCTAGCTTCACCTGCTGCTTCCTGTCTTTTAGGAAGTTTATGATGCACTTACAAGTGTGTTCAGGTATTGCTAGCTGGTTTAGTTTAGTTAGAAGAATGTCTGGAATGATGGTATTGAATGCTGAACTAATTTTACAAAGAGGACCCTTGTGTAAGTCTTTGGAGATTCAAGATGTTGTAGGATGTAGTGCAGAGCCATATTAACAGCATCACCTGTTGATCTATTTGCTTGGTATGCAAATTGCAGGGGGTCTAGGAGCAGATCCATGATGGTTTTCAGGTGTGACAGCACTAGTCTTTCAAAGGTTTTCATAACTACAGATATTAGCGCAACTGGTCTGTAGTCATTCAGTTCCTTGATGGAGGGCTTCTTCAGCACTGGGATGATAGTAGAGCATTTGAAGCAAGAAGAAACATAGCACATCTCTAGTGATTGTGATAATTGTTTTATATATATTTTGTGGCCTTATTGTACACCATTCAGGATCACTCTTTCATAAGTTGTTCAGTCATATCGTTTTGATGCATAAATAATTGGATGAATAGTAAAGTGAGTCTGATGATAGAAAACCACCTGACTGAAGGAAGTGCCTATTTGCCAGTAGCCACAATTGTATCAATATCTCAAGTGAAGATGCTGCAACCTAAAAGGAGTCTAGCTGAAGTGGATTATATGGATTGCTTTTAGTTAGGATTCAGGCAAAGCTCTGAGAATGAGATGCATGGTACTTTGTTGTTTCTCTGTTTCTAGTCTTGGTTCCACTTAGCTTTGATTGAGAGCAAGAGGTTCAACATTGCTGTTTTGTGGGATTGTGCAGGGTTTGGTTCTCTCTGTTTGGTTATATTCTGGGTATTATATACATGAAGCAGTTGGGTGAAGTTAGCTGTTGCCTTAGGGTTTTCTATCTGATCCTTGGTACCAGATATAAGTCCTAATTTGGAATAATAACTTGACTTTCTCCTGAACTCTGAGTATTCTTTCTTCTTTTTCCATGATCTTCCTAGGTTGCCATGTCTTCTTCTGAAGAGGACCTGAATAAACCTTGCATTTGAGAGCTTCTTTCCTCAGTGCTTGTGAACTTTTCAAGGTAGACCAAATTAGGAACATATCATCATTCAGGGTGATGCCATTTTTATTATAAAGTTATAATAAAAGAAGTTGTAAGCTTGAATGTGTTTCTATCCTCCCTCCCATTATTCTTGTAAGAACTAGTCAGGGTCTTGTCTAAGACAGTTTCTCAGGTTACATTTCTGCTCCAAATTCAAGTTTCTTTTAACTTACGGTAGTATTTTCTTGTCAGCTTACTTCTTCTTCTTCCTCAAGGTCATTCCTTCCATTAAAGGGCTTCACATCAGGCTTTGCCAACATTTTTCAAGGCCTTTCATTTACCGTATCTTCATGGCCAGTAGAAACTGGAGCCTTCTTCTCCTAAGCCTATCTTTGATTTTGGTTGGACTCCAATAGTAATTCTCACTATCCTACTCCATGATTCCTTCCTTCAGAATCTAATTACTGGTATCAAGATAACAAGTTTATGGGTTACAATTTTAAGTTTATAAAGCAGTCCTGGGATTACCCCTTTCCTCATGACAGATTCACTATGAAGAGTTGAATTCTTGCCTTTAGTATGGGGACGTTTTTAGTGTTTCAAAGATGCTCATGATATACTGTGAGTTTTATTTTTGTCATGGATTCTGTCTTATTAGAAAGTATCTTAGGTGCCTTTGAAGCCACTATAGAATTGGGTCCATACTAAAAACATGCTTTCATTGTACATCATGACTCTGATGTGAACTTGGATGAACAATTAAATTTGAAATCAGGAGAAAACCTTAAAACTGTCATTGCACAATACTTTCAAAATCACAATTAATCTTATAAGCAGAATGTGTCCTAAAATCATGTATTTCCTTTGTAAAATATGGTAGAGTGGTAGGGTACCAGTCCAATATTGTTAAAATATCACAGCATGTACAAATAATTAACACCCACACTGTACCAAAGTAAAGCCCATGTTTAACTTTTGCTTTACAATGGTTGCCAAAGGTTCAGGAATCAAATTAAATAGCAAGGCTGAAAATGGTACCTGCCAAGTGCCACCCCCCCAAATGTTTTCATTTATAATGACTCTGTTGTGGCATTTGAAATAATCTTAAATCTCAAGTTACTCAGCTGACTCCCTGGAGAGTACTATCCAACTAACGCTTGCTTTAATAACTTAATCTGAACCAAATCAAAGATTATTTCTGGCTCTCAAGATTTTAGCATAGGATGTTCTTCACCATATCCCACATATCAATTAATAAAAGTAAATGGCCTGAGTCTTCACCATTTTTATGAACTTCAACTTGGAGGCGTGAATTATATGTTTTGCAACCTCTCTATTCAGTGTAGTAGTTAAGACATTATTTATTTATTTATTTATTTATTTATTTATTTATTTTAATTTAATTTATATTGCCACCTATTCACCCATGGCGACTCAAGGTGCCTTACACAATGTAAAACCATATTTAAAACAAAAAATAAAAATAAAAAACAATAAAAACTAACAAAAAGAATCAAATAAATTAGTAAAGTACAATAGAACAAAATTTGGAATTTTTTTTAAAAAAAACAAAACCCAACTCCCATCCCCTGCTCCAACGACAGCAGATCACACTAGCCATTTGATGGGCTCCATCCCTCTCTGGGTTCCCCAGGCCGGCTGGCAAAACCAGATCTTCAGTGCCTTCCAGAAGACTGCTAGAGTGGGGGCCATTCTAATCTCTGGGGGAATGATATTCCAGAGAGAGGGAGCCACCACGGAGAAGTCCCTTCTTCTGGGTCCTACCAGGTGTATCTCCCTCAGGGGTGGGACCTGCAACATTCCCTGCCTCCTCGCTCTAATGGGTCAGGGAGATGTGACCAGCAAGAGACAGTCCCTCAGATAACCTGGTCCCAAGCCATGAAGGGCTTTAAAGATGACAACCAGCACCTTGAATTGCACCCAGAAGCAAATTGGCAACCAATGCAGCTCCTGCAGGAGAGGTGACACATATGCACACTGGGGTCTGCACAAAACCACGTGGACCGCTGCATTTTGTACCAACTGGAGCTTCCAGATGCTCTTCAAGAGCAGCCCCATGTAGAGCGTGTTGCAATAATCAAGACGGGAAGATTCCCTTTATGAGCTGTCTTTACTTGCTATGGAATGGTATAGCTGTCTTTCCTCTTTATTCAGTTAGAACATAAATAGAATAGTGAATAGAAAATGGTTTTCCATTCTCTTCTTGATGCCCTATATTATATTGGATCTCGACTTTTAATTTGGAAGAAAAATCAATGATGTCTTTTTTAGATGTTTGGAAGCTCACATTGTCAATAGTTAATACTTAAAAAGAACTAAAAGGCATCAGTGATTGAGATATTTCTATCTAAAGGATGGTTTCTTAAAGAAGAAGATAGAAGTTCATTCTTTAAGGTTGTACAAATTGTGTCCCTGGATTGAATGGTAGAGCTGACACAGATGTAGTAGGTTACCCTACTTTTGAAAATGACCATACTTGTTTAGAATGAAGTGACTTAGCTGTCATTTGAAATTACTCAGATAGAACAGAAATAGAATAGTGATTCAGTAAATTGGTTTTTCTGTTCTTATATGATGCCCTATATTATAATATACTAGCTCAATACCCATGCTTCGCTACAAAACTATGTGGTCAGGCTTAGATTTTGGGGAGGAAAATAAGAGGGACATAATTCTGCCTCTGCCTACTAGCATCCATCAGTAGTAATCTGGCTAGCATCCTGTCAATGTGTGAGAGAGTTGAGGGCTGTTTGGAAACTGAAAGAGTATTTGCTGTGTGAGCAAGAAGGAGACAGCAATGAGCCTGAGTGTGGCTTAGCTCAATTGTTCTGTACTAAAACTGCTTGGTGCTGTGAAACTAAAACTGAAACTCCTCTCTTCTGCTTGTGTTTTACATTTGGAATAGATGTCTTTTCTGGTGGGGAGGGGGAATAGAACTCCTTAGCATCAGAGCGTGTTAATAATAATATACAAAATATTAATGCTCTGATGGTCATTTTGAAAAATTCTTTCTTAGTGAGCACCTAGAGGCCAAGAGGAACATACATGCCAAATTTCAAGTTTGTAAGCTTTATGGTTCTGGAGATTTTGTGATGATGCATGATTGGTATTTCAATTATATATATATAGATTGAATATCAGAAAAAAAATCAATGACATTTTTCAGATGTTTGGAAATCATATTTTCAGTAGCCAATAAATCAAAAAGAAAAAAAGTAAAAATTACAGAGATGAGCAACTGAGATATTTCTACCTAATGATGACTTTATTTCCAGAGATTTGTTCCTTAAGCTTGGAAGCTCACATTTTTAATAGTCAACACACCAAAATACATACATAAATACATAAATACATACATACATACATACATACATATTAAAAAGCATCAATGATTAAGTTATTTCTACCAAAAGGATGCCCTTAATCCAGAGGTTAATGACTTAAACTTGTGTGAATGCTTTATTTGACACACATGTACCTCACTTTTGAAGATGATCACACTTATTTATTTATTTATTTATTTATTTATTTATTTATTTATTTATTTGATTTATATGCCACCCTATCTCCTGAAGGACTCAGGGCGGCTCACAACAGTAAAAAACATACAGTACAAAATTTAAAATTTAAAAAATATTAAACAAAATCCCAAAAAACATCAATTAAAACCAGCAACAACCAATGTACACTAATAAAACCAATATAAACCCACCCCCCTCAGTCCAGGTCGGCCTGTTGAAATAGCCATGTCTTCAGGTCGTGACGGAAGGATCGAAGGTCAGGGGCCAAACCCAGCTCCAAGGGCAGGTGATTTCACAAGGTGGGTGCTCCCACAGAGAAGGGTCTCCCCCTGGGGGTCACCAGTGACACTGTCTGGCTGACGGCACCCTGAGGAGGCCCTGTCTGTGGGAGCACATGGGACGTTGGGCAGCCGTTACTGGCAGTAGATGTTCCCACAATTATCCTGGCCCTAAGCCATGTAGGGCTTTATAGGTGATTACCAGCACCTTGAATCTCACCCGGAGGGCAACCAGCAACCAATGCAGTTCATGCAGGAGGGGTGTAATATGGGAGTATCGAGATACACCCATCACAACCCGCGCGGCCGCATTCTGCACCAGTTGAAGCCTCCGAGTGGTCCACAAGGGCAGCCCCATGTAGAGAGCATTGCAGTAGTCTACACAGGAGGTAACGAGTGCATGAGTGACCATGTGTAAGGCATCTCGGTCCAGGTAGGGGCGCAACTGGCACACCAGGCGAACCTGGGCAAATGCCCCCCTGGTCACGGCTCTCACCTGATCCTCCAAACTGAGCTGTGCATTCAGGAGGATGCCCAAGTTGCGCACCCTATCTATGGGGGTAACACCTCTCCTCCCATAACTAAAGAAGGAATATCCTGGATAACCTGAGATGCCGGTACGTACAGCCACTCAGTCTTGGCCGGGTTGAGTCGAAGCCTGTTCCGCCCCATCCAGATCCGTACTGCTTCCAGGCATCGGGACATCACGTCAAGGGCATCGCTGGGTTGGATTGGGGTGGAGATAAAAAGCTGGGTATCATCAGCATACTGATGGTACCTCACCCCGAAACCACGGATGATCTCACTTAGTGGTTTCATATAGATGTTGAACAGGAGGGGAGAAAGGACCGACCCCTGGGGCATCCCACAAAGGAGGGGCCTCGGGGTCAATCTCTGCCCCCCTACCAACACCAACTGTGAACGACCCGAGAGGTAGGAGGAGAACCACTGTAAAACAGTGCCTCCCACTCCCAACCCCTCGAGGCGTCGCAGTAAGATACCATGGTCGATGGTATCGAAAGCTGCTGAGAGATCTAATAGGACCAGGACAGAGGAATAACCTCTGTTCCAAGCCCTCCAGAGATCATCCACCAGCACGACCAATGCCGTCTCCGTGCTGTACCCGGGGTTGAAAGCTGATTGGTACAGGTCCAGATAATCAGTTTCCTCCAGGAACATCGGGAGCTGCCGGGCCACCACGGTCTCAACAACCTTCACTAAAAGCGAAGGTTGGAGACAGGATGAAAGTTGTTCATAACAGCTGGGTCCAGGGCAGGCTTCTTGAGGAGGGGCCTCACCACTGCCTCCTTCCAGGCAGAGGGAAAGGATCCCTCACTCAGAGAAGCATTGACAACTGCCTGGAGCCAGCCTCGTGTAACCTCCCGGGCGGCATAAACCAGCCAGGAGGGACATGGGTCCAATAAACATGTAGCGGCACTCAGTTTCCCCATGATCCTGTCCACCTCATCTGGAGTCACAGGATCAAACTCTTCCCAGATGATATCCACAAGACCCGTCGCTTCACCCCTGTCAGACTCTGACCAGTCAGAGTCCAGACCGGCCCAGATCTGAGTGATCTTGTCCAACAGATGCTGACTAAACTCCTCGGCCCACCCCCGCAAAGGGTCCCCCCTGTCTCCTTGTTAAGGAGGGAGTGGGTGACCCTAAACAGGGTGGCCGGGCAATTATCTGCGGATGCAATGAGAGCGGAGAAGTAAGCATACTTCGCCACTCCCATCGCTGCAAGATAAGACCTAGTGAAGGATCTTAACTGTGATCGGTCAGATTCGGACCGACTGGACCTCCAACTGCTCTTTAGGCCCCTCCTCCGGCGCTTCATCTCCCAGAGCTCCACGGAAAACCAGGGAGCCAACCAGGTTCCACACTGGGTCAGAGGCCACAAAGGGACAACGTGGTCGAGAGCCTCTGAGTCAGCCCTTTGCCAGGCGTCCACCAGGGCCTCGACCAGGCTGTGGGTAAGGGAGACAGGAATCAACCCAAGCACCATGTGGAACCCTACCGGGTTTACAATGGAGTTAGTTATATGTCGTTTAAAATTTATCCATAAACTAGTAATTCAAAATGTAGTTTGGTTGTATGCCTTAGAAAGTGAAAAAAAGCTGGAGACTGAACTATTACTTTCTGCCACTCCAATAAATTTTCCATAGCTAACACTGCCTTCAAATCACCAAAAATGATACCTCTGTACATTGACATCAACAGATGGAGTATAGAGAAATCAACTGAATTAAAGCATCAAACACTTGGACAAGTGCTGCATGTGGAACATATCTAAAACTGCTGATATGCATATTCCAAGTTCAACTACATTCATTTCCACAATGTATCATCCTACCATTTTTAAGGTGAACATCAGGAATAATTTTAAAGCCCTGAACCTCATAGAACAGGCCTGTCAAACTGGCAGCCCATGGGCTGGATACAGCACGCATAGGCCATGCCCACCCCAGCTCTGCAAAGGCAAAAAACATTGCCACATGTTACGATCTGGCCCATGACACGATCAAGTTTGATATACATGCTGTAGATAATCAGAACCAGAAGAATTCTTGTCTTCTGATGTCATCAGCATTACATATTATGCCTGCTTATTGACAGCAATAAGGTTTGAGTCTTAATGAAGTGCAAGTGATTCAATGGCTCATGAAGGAAAGTATTTAAACACAGGATAAGGTAATTTTATTAATGCCACTGAGATGGAGCAGTTACAACTATTCCTTAGTTGGAAAACAGTTTATCTTCATGCCAATACAAGCTTTTACTCCACTTCAAGTAGGATGCAGATGTGTTTCCAATTCCATTCTTCATTTTGGGTGGAAGGATAGCTGGTTGCTGCACTTTCTGCAGCAACATTGTTATGTTACCAGAGAACAATTCTGTAAACCTCTGTAGCATCCAATGTTGCAGTATCTCAAGAATACCAAGGAAACGGTTGATAATTCTTCAGTAACTTTGAGTAACACTTTGATGAAAGAACAGAATTAGAATATGAATTTGAAACCTACATGTATCTTTACCTTCTTTTCAAAGAAACAAAAAGGCTTTTCTAGAATTGATATGATTTTAATTACAAAACATCTACTTCACAAAACAACTAAAGTTATTGTTCTTCCAAAAACCATTTTTGACCATAATCCAATGTCTTTACCCCTTAATTTTAGTTTTCAGTCTTTTAAATGGAAATTAAATGAGTCTGTTTTCCAGAGGCACATATTGTTAAAGAATGTAAACAAGTACTTCAAGATTTACCTAAAATTATTATTTTAATAATAATTGAAATAATTATTATTGAAATAAAAATTTAGGTAAGGGAACCAATTTGACAACAGTTTGGAATACTAGTAAGCCTGTGACGGATAAAAAAATCTGGCCTTTGTTGGTGCTGGACACACCTCAGTTGCTTGGGAAGATGTACAACCAATTCTCCACCTCGAGACACTTGCCTGGCTGCAGCCGATGCTCTGCATCAAATGGGCTTCAGGAGGAGGAGGGGATGCTGTCTCCCCTATTGTGAAATGTGCTAAATTTAACTGTACTGTGTAAGGCACTGTGAGAGGAGTGGGCAGGCCATGGAGGTGCCAACAGCAGTGACATTGGCCAGGCCAGGGTGGGCCAGTGTCTTAGGGTGGAGAGAAAGACATGCATTTCACCGAACAACTGAGGTGTGTGCAGCACCAAGGGCCAGAAGAAGCACCTGTAAGACCCAGCAAGAGAGGAGGCAAGTAAAGGGGCACTTCGCTCCCACTCTAGAATATGGAGTGAGTCTCCATCCCCTGCCCTTCCTTCTTAGGCCAGGTGAGGAGTGACTGGGAGGGGAGGCCAAGGGGCAGGGCCAGCCACTGGTGGGTTCAGCTGACAGGGAGCCACAATAGGGGGATGAAAGAGCTGCATGTGGCTCCAGAGCCATGGGTTTCCAACACCCATTGCTTCGGCCCACCTGTGGTGCCACCCCCCCTTGCTGCAACAGCACCATTACCTTGTCCTGGCTGGTGAGGGCTGCACTACTCCTTGCAAGTTGCATCACCTAATAAATTGCATGTTGCACATACCACCCTCTAAGGCAGAAATTTCCAGCCTCACCACAAGCTGCCTGACCTGTCCCATATTCCAGAGCTCTAGTCATAGGACTAGCCCATTAGTCATCCTGGAACAGCTCCTCCACCCAGGTGCACAGCAGACCACCAACATTTTCTCACGGATCACCAGTTGTCTGCAGACCACTGGTTGGTGACTGCTGGTCTAGGAAACTGTTATGTATGCAGGTTTGAATGTCATTGGTTAAGTTTGAACTGTTCTTGTAAAATGTCAGAAATGATTGGTTTAAAAAGTGCGGGAAAACCCTGCACTCTGATTGGCTGGCAACTGCGGCTGCTGGCTATAAGTAGCAGCCGCGGACCAGCCAAATTGGGTCTGTTATGAGCTGTAGTCACTAATAAACTCTTCACTGAAGCACTCCGCATCTGACTCTTCATGCAAATCTAACACTGGCGATGAAGGTGGGATCCTTCCCGAAGAGAAGACAATGCGGAGAAGAAGCCGAGAGAGATGGCTGTGCTGAACATCCCCCCAGCCCCGTTCGATCCGATGGCAGAAGACTGGGAGTCGTATGCAGATCATTTCCAAATGTATTTGGAGGGAAATGATCTCACCGACATTTCCGACAAGCGGAAGAGGGCGGTCTTTCTCACCCACTGGGGGCCAGCCATTTTCAAGATGGCGAAGGCACTAGCGGGAGCTGCAGACATGAAGGTAATGGACTGGCCGGATTTAGAAAAGTTATTAAGAGCCCATTACATGCCACAAGTATCGTGCCTCATTAAGAGCCACGAATTCTACCGTCGGGATCAAGGGGAAAGCGAAAATGTTAACGACTTCATGGCAAGTTTAAGGGACATTGGGGGTGCATGTGAATTTATCAACTTAGAAGAGGGCATGCGTGATCTATTTGTTCTAGGCCTAAAAGACAAGGTTTTGCAGAACAAATTATTAATGAAACCGGAGTGCTTCAGTGAAGAGTTTATTAGTGACTACAGCTTGAATGGACCCATCTTGGCTAGGCTACAGCTGCTACTTATAGCCAGCAGCCGCAGCTGCCAGCCAATCAGAGTGCAGGGTTTTCCTGCACTTTTCAAACCAATCATATTTGACATTTTACAAGAACAATTCAAACTAAACCAATGACATTCAAACCTACATACATAACACCCCTCCCCACTAGGTTCAGTCCATACCAAACCCCAACCTATCTAATGTATTCTTTTAAATAGGTGGGGTTCTTACGTGTACGTTGAGGCCTTCATGGTTCAGAAGTTTTAACATTCTCACCCAGTGAGAGAGGAAATGTGTCTGCTGACATTTCCCTACTGGGACTTGCTGTGAAAGAAGACCCTGTTTGATTGTTAGAATCTGGTCTCTCCTCCCAACCCATCTCCATTCCAATGTCAGCACCCAAGTCAGGGAGTGATGTGCAATCTTCCACTTCTAAGGATGGATCTTGGCATTGTGACAGGTTTTGGAATGGTTCCTGTCGTAATGGCTTGTTACACACGGGGTGGATTCTTGCTTGCTGATTATCCTCCTGCTCCTCCCCTTCCCCCCTAGAATTGACATCAGGTGAGGGAACTAGAGAGGAACAAGTGCGATGTTCCTGAGAAAACCTGGATCTAAGTTGATCAATGTGCCTGCTCCAGAGGAGGCCATCCTCTGTTTGTACCCTGTAAGAATGAGGGCCTGTGATTTGAGTTATCTCAGCAGGAATCCACAAAGGTTCACCCATAAGGTTCTTAGCATAAACAGAATCATCCACACTGAATGTGCGAACTTTGGAAGTGGAATCTAGTGGTGCGTTGGGTGCATAAGTGGGATGAAGGCGGTCAAGGGAAGACCTAAGTTTCCTACCCATCAACAATTCTGCTGGGGATAAGTTATTAGATAGGTTAGGAGTGATGTGCTGAACACTAAGAAGTTTTTCAACTTTCTCAGTGATGTCCCCAGGACCCAGTTGCTGAAGTTTCTCCTTGGTAAAACGTACCATGCATTCAGCCCGGCCGTTAGCCGAAGGGTGCCCAGGGGCAGTGAGGGCATGTCTGATACCCTGTTGTGCTAAATAGGATTCAAAAGGGTTGGATGTAAATTGAGGGCCATTGTCAGAGACAAGAACATCAGGTAACCCATGGGTTACAAAATGTTTTTTGAGCTGCTTGATGACAGCATCAGTTGTGGATGCTGTCAGTTGTGGATGCTGTGGATGCCATAGGAATTACCTCTAGCCATTTGGAATATGCATCTACTATAATAAGAAAGGTGTGCCCTCTGGTAGGGCCAGCAAAATCAATGTGAATCCTAGACCATGGGCCCCTAGGACATTCCCATTCCTGTTTGGGGGCGAGAGGTGGGGCAGGCCTGATTACCTGACAGTTGGGACAACATGCAACCCAGTTTTCAACCATTTTGTCAATACCTGGCCACCATACATAACTCCGGGCCAATCCCTTCATCCTTACAACACCAGGATGACCCTCATGTAACATTTCCAAAACCTCTTTTTGTAGTTTTGCAGGAATAACCACCCTGTTACCCCACAAAATACATCCTCTTAATATAGATAATTCAGTTTGCCTGGACTTAAAAGGTTGGGCCAGGTGAGGTAGATCTTGAAGAGGCCAACCTTTCTTAATCCAGCCTATAACAGGAGCCAATAAAGTGTCTTTGGCAGTCTCTCTGGCAATTTCAGCAGCATGCACTGGAAGCTTGGCAACAGTTTCTAGAAAAAAGGTGTGTGTTTCAGGTTCAAAGTCCTCCTTGTGGCAAGGAAGTGGGCAACGACTCAGTGCATCAGCATGTCCAATGTCCTTGCCAGGTTTGTGGATAAGTTTGTAAGAATAAGCAGCAAGAAATTCAGTCCACCTCAGCATTCTTGGTGACAGGATAGTAGGTGTAGGTTTATCTCCTGCCACAATGCCTAACAAAGGTTTGTGATCTGTAACAATGGTGAATGACCTGCCATACAAATATTCATGAAATTTCTTGATAGCTGCAACAATTGCCAATGCTTCCTTGTCCAATTGGCTGTAATTCCTCTCTGCTTTGGTCAAAGTGCGAGAGTAAAATGCAATAGGGGCTTCTCTCCTGCTGGGAAGCTTGTGGCTCAAACTCCCCCCCCACTCCAAAGGGGGATGCATCACAAGTCAGTACAACAGGCAAATTCTCAGAGAACTGTATCAGTACAGCATCAGACATGATTAGTCTTTTAATACTGTTAAATGCTGATTGTTCCTTCCTCCCCCAGACCCAAACAGACTTTTTGTCAAGTAATCTGTTCAATGGTTCTGCAATGGTTGCCTTCTGAGGTAGGAACATGTGATAAAAGTTAATGAATCCAAGGAAGGCTTGCAAATCTGTTTTGCATTTAGGTCTAGGGGCTTCTTTGATTGCTTGAACCTTGGCATCTGTAGGGTGGATGCCATGCTTGTCAATCATATAGCCCAGGAGCTCAACCTTGTCAGTTTTAAGAGTGCATTTTCTTCCTTGACTTTTAACCCCACTTTCCTGAATCTGGTAAGGACTTCTCTGAGTCTTTCTTGTAACTGAGTGTCATTTTCAGCAGAGATGAACACATCATCAAAGTGAGGCACTACCCCTGGCAATCCTTGGAGCATTCTTTCCACAAGGCTTTGAAAGATGCCTGGTGCCACGCTTACTCCAAATTGTAACCTTTTACATTTGAAAGCACCTCTATGAGTCACAATGGTTTGGGCCTCTGCAGTGGCTTCATCAACTGTTAGTTGTTGATATGCCTGGGCCAGATCCAATTTGGCACTGTACCTGCCAAGTGAATGTAATAGATGATGCACCACTGGAACTGGATATGCACTCTGCTGCAGCGCATGGTTCAATGTCCCCTTATAGTCCCCACAGATTCTTACTGGCCCATCAGTCTTGACTGGTGTGACTATGGGTGTCTCCCATCTGGAGTGGTCAGTGGGCTCTAAAACCCCTTGAGCTATTAGTTTATCTAATTGTGCATCAATTTTTTCCTTTAAGGCAAATGGGACCCTTCTGGGCTTTAAACGGATTGGGGGCACCTTTGGATCTAGGTTGAAAGTGATAGAGATCCTTATATACTTGCCCAATCCTTTGCTGAAGACCTCTGGAAACTCAGACTTCAAGGCCTCCTCCCATTCAGAGTTGCTCACGTGATTGATGCCAGTCACCTCGATGCCTAGTGGATTGAACCACTCAAGTCCCAGCAAGCTTGGGCGATCCTTGTCCACGATGGTCAGGGGCAAATGTTTGGTGTGGCCTTTGAACTGCACGTTGAAATCTCTTGCTCCAACTACTGGAATCTTGTTCCCTTGGTAGTCTTTAAGAGTCAGTGCTTGCTTCTGGAAATGTTTCTTCTGAATGTTGGGAAGGAGCCTGTGAATAGTGTCCCATGACACCATAGATAGGTATGAGCCTGAGTCCACTTCCATTTGGCAAGGCCTTCCTTCAATGAGTACCTTCACATGTACTTTTCTGCTTCTTAAGGTTGAAGAATGACCAATGGTGACTGTTTGATGAGTTTCATTCTTCCCATTTGCTTCTGAGTTACGCCCCATTTTCTCACTGAAGTTGTTGGGCTTGAAATCTTTGTCAGGAAACTTTCTTCTGTGTGGTGGAGTTCTGGATGATTTGCAGACTCTTGCTAAGTGACCTCTTTTTTTCAACGAGGCAGATGGTATCAAGAAACTTGCATTCAGTGCGGGGGTGGCCCCCCCCCCACACAACCTCTGCAATAAAAGTCTTGCCTTTTTCTTCCCAGGTCTTTCTTTTTCTTTTCCATTCTGAGTCTATAAATTCCTTCCTCCACCTCACTGCAGTCTGATTCAGAATCTATTTGCTCGCAATGAGTTGTTGTGGACTTTTCCACATCAGAATGGCTTGAGGCCTTGTTAATTTTCTTCATGGCTGCTGCTGGGGACATGGTGGCTTCTGCTGAGGAGGCCTCTTCTATGGCTTCCTTCAACGTGATCTTAGGTTTTAATAAGAATTTGCTCTGAAGCACCTTGTCTTTGAGGCCTAGAACAAATCGATCGCGCATGGCCTCTTCCAAGTTGTTAAACTCACATGCACCCCCAATGTATCTTAAACTTGCCACAAAGTCGTTAACGTTTTCGCTTTCCCCTTGATCCCGACGGTAAAACTCGTGTCTCTTAATGAGGCATGATACTTGTGGGGCGTAATGGGCTCTTAAAAGCTTTTCTAAATCAGGCCATTCCATTACCTTCACGTCTGCAGCTCCCAGCAATGCCTTCACCATCTTGAAGACTGCCGGACCACAGTGTGTAAGAAAAACCACCCTCTTCTGCTTCTCGGAGATGTCGGCGAGGTCGTTTGCTTCAAATACATTTGGGCGATCATATCTGATTCCCAGTCTTCTGCCGCCGGATCGAATGGGGTGGGGGTGTTCAGTGCAGCCATCTCGCTCTTCTGCTTGTCTTCCGCGTCGTCTTCTCTTCAGGGGAATCCCACCTTCATCGCCAGTGTTAAGTTTGCATGAAGAGTCAGGCGAAGAGCTTCAGTGAAGAGTTTATTAGTGACTACAGCTTGAATGGACCAGTCTTGGCTGGGCTACGGCTGCTACTTATAGCCAGCAGCCGCAGCTGCCAGCCAATCAGAGTGCAGGGTTTTCCCGCACTTTTCAAACCAATCATATTTGACATTTTACAAGAACAATTCAAACTAAACCAATGACATTCAAACCTACATACATAACACACGCAATCCTTACTGCCCCTCCCATGCCTCTGAGATGCTTGCCAGCTACACAGCACCCTCCTAGCCCTCTCCTTTAATTGGCTGCTGGGAGATGTGGCTATTTCTTCCCTGCACTGAATCACTAAGGTAGAAATGTGCCACAGAGACTCAGCCAGGATGATGGGCTGGGGAAGAGGGCCATGGGGGGGGGGCATTGGCAGTGGATCACTGGCAGAGTGCCACCAGAGGAGGAAATCCTGTTGTGACTGGGACGTCTGGGAGTGAATTGGGTGTAGATGTGTTGGTGCCTAGTCTAGACCCTGAAGAAGTATCTGGGAGTGTATGCCAAGAGAATATTTCCAGGAGGATCATTCAAGGTCATTCTAGTAGCCCAGCTAAAATCAACTGGGGAGGGAGGAGGAAACAAACAATTAGCAATGTAAAAGAATAACATTTGTCAGATAGGTTGCTATATAAATTTGATAAATAAACAAGGCTTTGCCTATATGAATATGAGCAGTGGTGGGATTCAAAATTTTTTACTACCAGTTCTGTGGGTGTAGCTTGGTGGGCGTGGCAGGGGAAGGATACTGTAAAATCTCCAGTCAGAGGTGGTATTTGCTGGTTCTCCAAACTACTCAAAATTTCCACTACCGGTTCTCCAGAACTGGTCAGAACCTGCTGAATACCACCTCTGAATATGAGGCTTTGGAGAATTTGTTTCTTGTCATTGTAAGTTTCCTATAAGTGTACAAACACAGTGGGAGAACAAATCCATCGCCATGTGACAGAAGTTTCAACTTCCATGGATGTTATAGAGTCAGAGAGATGATTTCTCAGTGAAACACAAGGCATTCTCCTTTACTTAAGTCTTTCTTCACAGAACACAATAATCTGACACAGTTATGTAGTCAATCTTGTAATGGATCCAAACTAAATATACCTCTTCAATATTTGCTGAGGAAATCAATAGTTGTGGGTTGCCTTTTGAGGGAAGTATGTATTTACCTGATGAAGCAACAGACGTAGACTAATAAGTGTAGGAATTCCACACTTTAACCATGGTTTCTTTCATTCAACAGAATGAGAAGAAGGGAGATCATTTCAGGATATATTAAACTATCCCATCTACTTTCACCTCCCTGAATGCAATAGAAGTGCTCTGGCAAAGGGATGGAGGAAGAGGGAGGAAAAGAAAGCTGATCTCAATAATTTCTGTGTTATATGCATTTTCCTATAAAAATGGGATGACCCAAAATATAATATAGAATACTTGATGAGGACATTTAATTAGTTTGGGGCTTTGGCAGGTTTCAAAATAAATAAACAGAAATCAACAATGCTGATCAAGAATGTGTCTTCTCTTTTTTTATTTTTTTTTTAAAAAAACTTTATTTACAGAACATTAAAAACACACGAACTTACAAATACACGTAACACAAATACAAAAATACAAAACAATGCGCTATGCGCTTTCTTCATTTAGTTTGGATATCAGATTGGATATATACTTTTACTATACAAGTAAGTTATATATAAATATGTTCATTACCAGTTTTCCCTATTCGTTTGGCTTAGGTTATAACTTTAATTATTCTATGTAACCTTCACAATCACTGTGTGTTGAAATATATTATCTGTCACGTCCTTGCGTCCACTTGAATATCCTGTATTTCCTGGGTTCTTTTTTTCTTCAATGTTCTTTTTGCATTTTGTTCCACCCAATTATACCACCTATCCCATATCTTATAATACTCTGAATCCTCCTTTCCATTTAATTTAAGTGTTAATCTCTCCATTTCCATACATTCATACGTTTTCTGAATAATAATTTGTAAAGATGGTATAGTAGGTTCTTTCCATTTCTGTGCTAACGAGACTCGTGCGGCTGTTAATAAGTGCATAATCAAGTATTTGTCCTTGAGGGGATAACCCCTTTTGATCATTCCCAGGAGGAACAGTTCTGGTCTCCACTCCAGTTCACATTTTGTAATTCCCTCTATCCCATTTTTAACTTCTATCCAGTATTTTTTTATTTTAGGGCATGTCCACCAAAGATGAAAGTACGTACCAATTTTGTCTTTACATTTCCAACAATTTGGATTTGCTGCTGGGAATAGTTTCACTAATCTAGACGGTGCCAAATGCCATCTGTACATCATTTTATATTGGTTTTCTTTATATGCTACCAATTTTGTATATGTCAAATTTTTCTGCCAAATTTCTTCCCAGTCGTTCAAATCCAGGCTATGTCCAATATTTTTTTCCCATGCCATCATTGGCCCCTTCACTAATTGCCCTTCCATTTCCTGTTCTAATAGGAAGTTATATAATTTAGATATCAATTTTTCTTCTGGACCCACCAGTAATTTATCCAATTGTGTATTTTTTATCTCAATTCCATAGTCTTTTATATCTTTATTGTACCTCATTTAATTTGTAAGTAGGCCCTATTATTTATCATCATTCCTTGTGCTTCCAGTTCCTGTTTCGTTTTTAATCTTCCCTCACTGTCTAAAATTTGATAGTATTTAAGTTTTTTATTCAGATCCATTGTATTGTGGTGAAATGTTGCCTCCATTGTTGAGAACCATCTTGGGATTTTAGTATAGTATTTCTTCCTAATGTCAGACCAGTTTTTAATGAGTGATTTACGTACTATATGTCTAGTAAAGCATGTCTGCTTTTTATTGGTCAAATTCCATAAAAATGAATGCCACCCTGTCTGTAGATCATACCCTTCTAGTGTTAGAGTTCTTTTGTTTGCCAATTTAATCCAGTCTCTTATCCATACCAATGTAGTCGCTTTATAATAAATTTCCCAATCAGGGAGCCTTTATTATCTTGTAAATACTTCTTTTTTATTCTCGCCTTTTTTCCTGCTCATATAAATTTCATCACCATTTTATCCAATTTCATAAAAAAAATTATTTGTCAATATTGGGATTGTCTGGAATAAATAAAGAATTTTGGGTAATATATTCATTTTAATCGTTGCTATTCTACCTAGCAGGGATATTTGCATTTTATTCCAATTATCCAAGTCTTTTTCAATTTGTTTCAAAATTTTAATATAATTGTCTTCCCATAACGCTATTGTTTTAGCCCTTATCCAAATCCCTAAGTATTTAGTTTTGTTTACTATTTGTAGTCCCATTATCTCTTCCAATTTTTTTTGTTTTTAACTAACATTTTAGTTTTCCCCTTATTAACTTTCAATCCCGCTACTGTACCAAATTTGTTTATTTCTTGCATTAATATCGGGCCTGTCTCCGTTGGTGCTTCTTTAACAAATACCATATCGTCTGCAAATGCCTGTAATTTGTACTTCTGGTTTTTAATTTTAGTTCCCTTTATATCCCTGTTCCATCTAATCCTATCTAACAATGTTTCTAATATTGTAATGAACAGCAGAGGTGACAGTGGGCAACCCTGTCTCACTCCTTTCTCTATTTTAAATGCTTTGGTGGTCTCCCCATTTATCAATCCATTTGCCTTCTGATTGTCATAAATCGCATTAATCATTTTTTCAAAATTATTCCTGAAATTCATCATATTAATCTGTCTTTTCATAAAATCCCAATTTAGATTATCGAAGGCTTTTTGAGCGTCTAGAAAAACTAATGCCATTTGATCCCCAGATGGTTCTCATAATATTCCAGTATATCTATCACTGTTCTTATGTTATATCTAATCTGCCTTGTCGGTAAAAATCCATTTTGGTCGGTATTAATTATCTCACTAAGTATTCTTTTTAGTCTTTGTGCTATAATTGTCATGAAAATTTTGTAGTCTGTATTCAAAAGTGATATTGGCCTATAGTTTTTAATTTGATCTATATTTGCTTCATCTTTAGGAATAAGGGTTATGTATGCTTCTTTCCAAGAATTTGGTAATTTGGCCTTCAATAGTACCTCATTGCAGACTTCTAGCAACATGTTACCTAATATTTCTCCTAGATTTTTGTACAATTCACTTGAGAATCCATCTGGGCCCGGAGTTTTATTGCTCTTTTGTTTTTGAATCGCCTCTTTTAATTCGCTCATGGTTATTTCCTTGTTCAACATTTCTTTTTTATCGTCAGCTATCTGGTGTATAATTCCTTCCCTTAAGTATTCTTCTACTTTAGTTAATTCCACTTTCTCTTGTTTATATAGGTCCTCAAAATATTCTCTTGCGATTTCCTCTTTTTTTCCCAGGGTCTGTCTCTATCCTTCCATTTTTGTCTTCTAATTGATATATCACTCTTTTCTGGTTTTCTTTTCTTAACTTATATGCTAACCACCTACCTGATTTGTTTGCCTGTTCAAAGTAATTTTGCTTTGTATATTGCAATTTCTTAATTAATTCCTCTTGTTCCAACATATTAATCTCATGTTTGGCTTGTACTAATTCATCTCTAATTTGTTCATTTCCTGGGTCTCTCATTTGTTTATTCTCCAGATTTCTGATCTTTTTTATTAATTTGTCCTGTTTTTCCCATCTTTTCTTATTTCTATTTGCCATATATGCCATGGATACTCCCCTTAAATATGCCTTTGTCGTGTCCCACAAGTTCTGCAATGAGGTATCTTCTTTTTTATTAATTTTATAAAAGTTAATTAACTCCTCCCTCATTTGTTGAATATAGTTTTCTTCCTTTAACACTTGTGTATTCAATGTCCATCTATTTCTATTAGGTAGCCGTTCTTTCCAAATTATTAGAATTGGGTTGTGATCTGCCCATATATTTGTTAGTATTTTTATATCTTGGATCTCCCTATTTAATTCACTATTTGCCCAGACCATATCTAACCTCGACCATGACTTATGTGGGCTAGAGTAGAAAGTGAATTGCGCCTTTCCTGGGTTTCTTTTCTTCCATAGATCTTCCAATCCTAATTCTTCCATCATTTCAAAAAAAAATTTTGGCAGTGTATTTTGTTTTTGGTATTGTTTCTGTTCACACTTATAGTCTTGCTTATTATTAGGTATTGCGTTATAATCCCCCATTAGACAAATTCTCGTACTACCACTTTCTATCAGTTTCTCGTACAGCGTTTTATAGAACTCCTTCTGGTTCTTATTGGGAGCATAAATCCCCACTACTAGGGTTTTTTTTATTTTGTATATCCACCTCTACCATTAATATTCTTCCTGTTTCATCGCTATAAATTAATTTTGAGGTGATATCCTCCTTAATATATATTACCACTCCTCTTTTTTCTCCCCCGCCAGGGCTGTAAATACTTTCCCCAATTTTTTGTTTTGTAGATATATCTGATCTTGTTTCCATATGTGGACTTCTTGAAGACATATTATATCCAGTTTTTGTTTTTCTAATTTGGAAAATATTTTTTTCTTTTAATTTGATTGTTCAACCCATTGATGTTAATGAATATTAATTTTACTTCTTTTCCCATTTGTTCCCTTTCTTTCTACCCTTTACGTTTTGCTCACTGTCTGACTTCTGGTTTTCACTCCTGTCTCTTCCCTTCTCCCCTCTTCCCTAAACGGTGTTTCTTTATCCTCCTCTCTCCTTTTTTCCTCCTCCCCTCCTCCAATACTAGTTTGAAGCTCTTCTTGACTCATGTTTCGTGATTCCCCTCTACTACTTAATTCCTCCTCTGATCCTCCAAGCTATTCGAAAAGACTTTGGGCCTTAGTTAGACTATCTATCCTCAATCTTTTCCCTTCCCACGTGACTAATACCCCTTCGGGGACATTCCATCTAAAGGATATGTTTTTCTTATTCAAATAGTTCGTGAGGAATCGATATTCCTTTCTTTGTTCACGGACCCTCCCTGGTATTTGTTTTAAGACAATAATTTCCCTTCCCTTATAGTTTATAGTTTCATCTCTTGTCAATCTGTAAATTATCTCCTTTATTCGTCTTCTTGCGAATCTGACATGAACTTCTTGTGGAAGCCCATGTCGCCTCGCATAGCTTGTAAATACCCTATACACCTCATCCAATTCTTGAACCACCTCGGTTTTGTCTTTTTTGAGGAGTACCGCTAATATTTCTGTCGTAACTAAGGCTATATTTTCATCTCTTTCTTCCTGTATATTCTGAAATCTTAAGTAGTAGGAGGCCCTATCCATCTCTAAATAGGTCAAGGTCTCGTTTGCCTCCTTATGTTGGTCCCTCATCCTTTGCTCCATATTCTCGACTTTCTTTCCTGTTTGATCCGCTTGCTTACTAATTGCTGCAATCTTTTCTTCATTGATCTTGGTCATTTCCTGCAGCTGGCCTATTTTCCCGTCTAAGTTCTTAATTTCATTTTTCATCTCCCCTATCTCATTTTTTAATTCTCTTCTCATCGTTTCTCTTTTTTTTTACTTTCTGCATGATTATTCAACATAGCCTCCTGCAACACCAGCATCGTATTTTGGATTGCTAATAATGTGTTTTGAACCACCTGTGTACCCATTTGTGTATTAGATTTTTCCGGGCCTAGCATCCCTTCTATTGTTCGTTGGCTAGATGTCATTGTAGGGGTTGGTGGTGTTGCAGTTAATACTGCTTTTTTCCCTGCTTTAGTAATGGTGGTGGTTGTACTTATCATTTCTTGTATTATTGTCTGTTGTTCTTTAAGTATTCTATTTATATTCCCCCAAATTACATTTCTAATTACCATCTACTTGCACCTGCCCGTCCTCTTTTTTTTTAGCAGTTCTAAGGTAAATCAATTGCCTGTATAAATAATTATTTAGTATCCTTATATATCCTATCTTATGAATCCTTATATATCTTATCTATATTATCTTATATTATGATCTTTTTCTTACATACCAACAAAGGAACTATAAAGGAGGGAAGGTAGTGGAAGGGAGAAATTGATTAAGCTTCCATTGTATACCTTAACATATTAACATATAATTCATTATTAAATATTCAATCATATGAGTAAAGGAGATGAGAAGAGAAAAATATAACTGAAATGATAGACTCAATTAATTAATTCTATTTTTCTTTCTATTCTTTTGTCTTCTATTATTTAAATATTTCAAATATTAATATGTGTATAGTAAATTAATTATCATAATATCCTACTATATATATATATACACTATATTAATCTCTATTTCATATAGGTAAATTCCGGTGTAGATCTATAACTTAAATATTCTTAATATAAAAGTTTTTACAAGTCTGATTGTAGACGTTCAAGATATTACTTGTTCAAACACTCTCAATGTCCACCTCCCAAATCGCACAGTCACTCCTCCAGTCTCTACCAGCAATGAAGTCTTTTCAGTCTCTCACACTGCTGGGCGCACTATTACTTCCGTCACTCTTCCTGTTACTAGCACTTTCTTTCTGTCGCTCCCTTTCAAAATTGCTGATTTAATTTTCGTAGAGAATAATAGCAAATAATACTCTCAAGGTATTAGTTTAGCGTTCTGAATTTGTGGTTCTAGAGGTGTCCGTTCCAAATATCCAACACTCCTCCGCTCACAATGACCACCTCTGCAACCGCTCTGTCACTGTTCAACTCACTTTTGGGTTTGCCGCTAAACTCCTTCTGTCCAGCCAATGCTCTCAGCCTCAGCAACTCCCGTCCAAACTTTAAAGAACCACCGTTCCTAGTCACGATTCACTCTTATTTCTTTCTTTCCTCACTTTGGCACGATCTCTCGCTTCTTCGCTTTTAACATACGCTGGGGGTAGTAGCTAAGTCACTGCCGCTCTGTTCTGCTTCCCCCCCGCTCCACTTTAGGCTATTATCACCGAATTGTTTTATAGTCCTCCACCAAACTCGATTACAGTACTTATCCAATTGGGATCCTTTCTTCTCTTTCTGCTCCCTTCTGATGGTGTGCTGTCTCGCCCTTGGGTCAGCTCTCACCCGGAGAGCCAGCTTCTTCTGTCCCAGACTTCAGGCACTCTTCCTCACCCCCAGGATTGCAACTCCCAACCGGGTTCCGAGTGTCTCTCCTCGCTGGGGTGTTCAAATCGAGAATCAGCCCTGCCACGAACGGCTATCCACAGACAGAATCCCCGAG
Source organism: Naja naja (assembly GCA_009733165.1). Lineage (NCBI taxonomy): Eukaryota > Metazoa > Chordata > Lepidosauria > Squamata > Elapidae > Naja > Naja naja. Next base: position 33,126,416 of record CM019148.1, on the reverse strand, counting down.
GCAGGAGACAAGATCAATTCCCCCTACCTCACTATGGCGTGACATCACCGGAAGTCCAAGAATGTGTCTTCTCAGGATAGTGAAATATTGAATAAAAAATCTGGTTTCATGGTTGACAAAAAGGTGAAATACTTAGGGGTTATGTTGACAAATACAAATATAAAACTGTTTCAAAATAACTATGTCCCTCTTTGGAGGGATATTAAACAGGATTTACAAAGATGAAATAAATTGCATTTATCACTATTGGGTAGAATTTCTGTAACCAAGATGAATATCTTACCAAAGATGCTTTTTCTTTATTTCAGATGTTACCAATGCTTACAACTGATAATCCATTTAAACAATGGCAGAATGATATTTCTAAGTTAATATAGCAAGGGAACTAACCAAGAATTAGATATAAGCTGCTGCAAGATGCTAAGGAAAGGGGGTTTGGATCTACCAGATACGAAACTGTATTTTGATGGACAATTTTTGACCTGGGAAAAAGAATGAGTGAGCCTCCAGAATAAGGTTACTTGAACTAGAGTGCCATGAATTAAGGCTTGGATGGCATGGCTACTTATGGGATGATAAAAGTAAAGTTAATGTTGATTTTAATAATCATTTTGTTAGATGTGTCATACTAAGAGTTTGGAATAAATATAAAACTCTTTATGAAGTTGCCCCTTTGGGTGTCACCACAGGAAGCATTTTTTAAAAGAAAAGAAATGGTGGCAAAGCCAGACTGGTTGACGTACGGTAAAATTTTATCTCTCAGCTTTGGTGACCCAATATTAAAGCCGAGGAAGAACTTGAATCTGAAGGTTATGTTTGCCATTGGTTTACTTATTAACAACTGAAAGAAAAGTTTAAGCTGGATAAAAAGTGTTATGGATTTTACTTTGTTAAAAATGAATTGGAAATTTCATTATGTGGGAATGATGAACATATTATTGCTAAGATCTATTAAATGTTATTGAAATTGAATTTGGAAAATGAACATGTAAGACATTGTATGATTCAGTGGACAAGGAATTTTGGATATAATGTGATGCTTGAACAATGGGAAAATATTTGGATGAAGGTTTTAAAGTTTACATTGAATTATAATCTAAAAAAATTTCAATAGGATGATGTATGATTGGTATTTAACACAAGATAAATTATCTGAGATTTATAAAGGTATGTCAAATGAATGTTGGAAGTGTAACAGTGAAGAGGGGAGTTTTTATCATCTATGGTGGACATGTGATAAAGCAAAAAAAAAATTGGAGTGTGCTTCATATTTTAATACTGAAAATTTTGAAAATGGAAATGAAAACGAAACTAGAACTTTTCTTCCTTTTTGGCTTAATGGAAAAAGAATTGGAGAAAAAAATTGGAACTTTGTTACTATATTTGTTGAGAGTGGCAAGACTATTTTATGCACAAAAATGGAAGGACACTTCGATTCCTACTACAGATGAACGTTTGCAGAAGTTGATAGAGTTGGCAAAATCGACCTCTTTGATTAAAGAAAAGAACATAAGTACTTTTGTTTCCACATGGAAATTGCTTCTGAACTTCGTGATTGATGTGGAAAAGAATGAAACTCTGACTTTGGGTTTTACCAATTAGACTGATATATCTTTGTAGAAATGGCTTGTTCATATTATTAGGAAAAGCTAAAAGTTTTGATTTGACCTTAATGCCTTATTTTACAGTAACAGAGAGAATTGGAAGTCAATGTTTTCTTTCCTTCTTTTTTCTTCTTATCTTTCCTCACTACTTTTTTAACCCAAAGCAATAATTCCATTGTATATGCCTGCTTATTACTAAGCGGCATTTTACAAAAGCTTTTATCTTGGGTCCTCAATTTACCTACCCCGAGAGGATGGAAGGCTGAGTCAACCTTGAGCCTGGTGGGATTCAAGCCTGCACTAATTGCAGGCAGCTGGAACTAAGTGCTAGGCGTTTAACAGCCTGCACCACCAAGGCTCTTTCTTCCCCCTTCCTCCCCCACTGCTTTTCCATTTACTTTTGTATTTTATAATACATTATAACTCAATTAAAATGGTAAACTTGAAAACAAAAATGGGATGAGCAATCAAGTTCTAAAGAATTGCTGCAGTGAGATAAATTTAGTTAAGAAGGTTCATTGTGGAATCAAGTATTGAGCTTGGGTATGGGTATAGTGAGTAGGTCAAGGATGCATTCAACGCAACAATTGGATGTTGTTTATTCAGCCACTTTTCCAAAGCTTTGCCTTGAGGATGGAGTCTATTTCTTTGGGCTTTGAATGATCTCCCCATAACCTTGCTATAGGACCTCATTAATGAGGATGATGTATAAACAGAAGTGAATTAAGAACAGATATATTTAATATTAGCAGGTCAGTGAGATTGAAAATGTTAAAACTGGCAACTTGGAAAAGAAAGAAATTTAAGGTTTCTTAAGGTTTCTGACTATGGAAGACAGCTACATCTCTAAAGGTGCCATGAAATCTAGAAATCATATGGAAATCCTCCTATTATCCAAGAAATTGTCAATTATCTTGTATCCTGAGTGGGCGCATGAAGGATAATGAGGAAACCTCAGAATCAAATTGACTTGGTGTTTAATGATAAAATTAAATCAGGTAAAGCATAAAATAAAACCAGTGATGCTTATTGCCTAAATCTAGATGTAGAAATAATTGAGGAGCTGTGTTTGAAAAGAAGCTAAGTTTGGCAGTTGTTTCAAAAAGGAATGTTCCCATCTTATCAGACTCACCAGTGAATCTCTGTGGTAGGAAACTGGTTGTGGAAGAATCTGGATTTGTTGCATCATTTGTTGAAAATTAGCTGCAAAATTTCTGATTTTGTCTTCAATGCCATCTTGGCAACTGCTGGTAGAGGACAGTTCTGGTTCATCTGCTATTGCTGCAGCTCTGGGATCTGAAGCCATGGCTTGGGTGTTCCAGAGTCCATGAAAATTTTAGTGAAGGTAAGCAGTTCAAATTAATGTCAAGTGCCAGAGAAATCAGAAGTTCCAGGCAGTTTAAATGGGTATAAAGATTTATTACAAGCTTAAACTCTCTACAAGAATCAGAACTACTAATGGTTAAAGCAATTTGGTGTTAAATAAGGAATTCAAAGTGGACTGTACTTGTGGGGCATGAAGGGACTCATGACTAATGACATATTTGACCCCACCCTTGGGCTCAGCCTGGTCATCTTATACAGCTACATTAACATTTCTCACTTTAAAATGGGTGCAAAAGACAAAGAAAGTCCTACAGTATTTAGAACATAGAACAATAGAGTTGTAAGGGACCTTGGAGGTCTTCTAGTCCAATCCCCTACTTGAGCAGGACACCCTATACCATTTCAGATAAATGATTATACAGTTTCCTTTTGAAGTTTCCCGTGATGGAACACCCACAAATTTTGAAGGCAAGCTGTTCTATTAGTTGATTGCTCTCACCATTAGAAAAATTCTCCTTGCTTCTTTCCTTGGTTAGTTTCCATCCATTATTTCTTGCCTTGCCTCTTGGTGCTTTAGAAAATAGTTTGACCCCCTTATCTTTGTAGGAACTCCTCAAATATTGGAACAGTATTGTCATGTCCCCTTAGCCCTTATTTTCTTTAGACTAGATTCTCAGTCATCCAGGTCATGGTTAACCCAAAGGTGCTTTTTTCAGGATGCAACTGGACTTTCTTGTTTTTCTTTTGAAGACGTTTCACTTCTCATCCAAGAAGCTTCTTTAGCTCTGACCAGATAATGGGGAATGGAAAGATTTATATTCCTTGCAGACAGCTAGTCATTTGCATCCTTTTAGAGGGTCATTGAAGCACTTCAAGGTTTATCTGTGTCCTCAAGATCACCTGAGTAGTGCTCCTGGTTTCTGTAGTCTGCATTTTTTTCCTCTAGAAATCCATTCCTACTCCCACACCATTTAAAGGGTGTTCATCCCAAATTGTATAGCTAAAAATCTATAGAGATTTTCAGTCATCCAGGTCATGGTTGTCCCAAAGGTGCTTTTTCAGAAGGCAACTGGACTTTCTGGAGGAAAAAATTGTAAGGCACCAATGCAAGTCCCCCAAAATTGGATAATGGCATTATGCCTGGAGGCATCAAGGGACTAGCAAGGTAGAGATGGTTCAATTGATGACATTCCCATCACTCTCCTAATGTTTTATCAAATATTTAAATTAAATTTGAATTATAATTGTTTTATAGGTAATCCTCAAGTTACAAATGTAATGGAGACTGCCAATTACATTTATAACTCAAGGATTCCTACGAGTGAATCACATAACTGGAATGTGATCACTCCCTGCTTTTGCCCATGCATTTGCTAATTGAATGTACCAGTCATTAAGTGCACAGGAGGTATCTCAGGGTGGGAAAGGCTAGTGATGGAACAGGCCCTCAACCTCATGCTTCCTCCCTCCCATCCTGCCATGCCAGATTCATTTACCTTGCAAAGAACTGTCTCCTCTCTGCCACAGTTTCTTTGCCTTTGAAGGAGAGAAGAGTCAGCTTGCAAATGCTTTTTGCACTGAGAGTGAAATGTTCGGGGGGGGGGGCATGATATCATGCAACTTCAGGCATCCATTCTCTGCAAAAGTGGATGGGTGCCTGAAGTTGCATGAGACCATAGCCTGCAGAACCTTTCACTCTTGGCACAAAAAGCATTTGTAAGCCAATCAGACTCAGAGAGAAATCATGTTGCTTCCAGCCTACCGGTCAGCTTCCAAATGCTTGCAAATGCAGCTAAAAATGAATATGTTGTTCCCAGCATTGTCTCCATCTGCCTGATGTGCTAAATAACCAATTTCTGGTGCAGCCAATCAAGAGAGATGAGGCTGCTTCCTTGTGAGTAGTCAGACTGACCTTCACTGCTCCTGCTTTTTCTCTGCCCTATGTGTTCTTGAAGGCACTTCCTCTTCCTCATCACTGACTGGCTGCAGTTTTCAGCTTTCCCTGTCTGGAGTCTCAGGGCTGTCTGGCTGAGACTGTGCTTCAGCCGAATCACTCTCAGCCAACTGCTGTCCAGTTTCTCTCCCATTGACCAATTTCCCTTACTTGGACTTGCAGCCCCTGCCTCAGAGTCATTGACTAACTCTCTTCCTGACATGCCTGGGACTGGTTTATCCTCCTCTAAACAGCCAGGAAAGGATCTGGGGGACTCATCATAAACATTTTCACAATTTTCAATGTTCTAGGAAAATACAGACTACAATATATAATGCCCTATGCCCTAATATCTTGCACAAGATTAGGTAATGTGTGAAATATCATTTATATATTCTTTTATGTTTATAGGCTGGTAGAATGGAAAAAAGTTATCTATGAAGTATGCTATTCCAAGAATTTGATGGGAACTAATCGATCATTCAAGCAATTTCTCCTTCTGCATGGTAGACCTTTCCAAACATTGTGTCGGGGTCCAAGTAATAAATCCATAGCAAGGAACACTCTGAGACATGTAGATTCCTCAAAGAATACTTTTATTTGGAATTACCATATTGGAACATATCTGGTGATAAATTGGCTATAAGTTCCCCTCTATCTCAATTCCCCCCTCCTAACCCTCAGCTCCAGTGTGGCAACACTGAAATGGTCAAAATGGCTTCAGTCCGGTCAGCTTCAGTGCTGACACATTGAACTGACAAAAACACATCTTCTATCATGTATCCAGACATTTATTCATCCATCAACCTAGTACTAGACTACCCTGAGCTCCTGTCCTACCCCTACAGAAAGGGATCAACCATCTTCAAGAGAGAGAAGCAAGTCAGAGAGCAAGGAAGATATTGCAGATTTCAATTCACAGATGCAGCTGAGGAGAGAAAGCTATACTTCCCCAACTAGAAAGACACCAACAATCTGATCAGAGACCTTGTCTTACCAAGTCGCATGCTGAGCTTCTGACATCTAGGCTCAAGGTGTGAGATTGATGAAAGTGTGCAAGTCACAGATCAGAAAAAGTTTCACCAACATTTTCCCAATTTCTTCTGTTGGCATGATAGGCTATGTCTCTGCAACAATGTGGTCGATCTATTTGAGGCTATAGGAATAACCTGTAACCTGAGTGAATGGTGCCTATTCATAGACAACGCATCCAGGAGCCTCAAAACCATGTTGCTTCATAACCTGAACAAGTACCCATTTCTTCCTATGGCTCATTCTGTGCACCGCAAAGAGAACTATGCCAGTGTCAAGATGTTGCTGAGTACCTTGAAGTATGGCAACTATGGCTGGGAGTTGGAGACTTCAAAATGGTGTCATTCCTGATGGGCCTCCAAGATGGCTTCACCAAGTTTCCTTGTTTTCTTTGTCTCTATGACAACCAGGACACTAAGGTACACTGTCACAGAAAGGACTGGCCACAGCAGACTGAGTTCTCCACAGGACTACACATCAAGTTAGGCCTCATCAAATAATTTGTCTGGCTCTACACTAGGAGTCAGCAGCTTTCAAGTACCTCCAAGATCTCTTTTCATAGGTATCAGAGGCAAAGATTAAAGCTGGTATCTTCATCAGATGACAGATAAAGAAGATCATAGATCTTTGCATCCATCTTTGCATCCATCTTTACAAAAACAGTACTGTAAAAAACAAACTAGGAACACAAGTTAAAATAAGGAAGAAAATGATAAGTGAGCACCCATCCACCTTAGATGAGTTCAAATCACCAGGACCAGATGGATTACACCACAAAGTTCTGAAGAAATTGGCAGACATGATCTCAGAACCATTGAACTATATCTTTCAAAGATACTGGAGCACAGGGAAACTACCAAAGGACTGAAAAAGAGCTGACATACTTTCCATCTTCAAAAAAGGGAAAAATAGATCCAGGAAACTACAGACCTATCAGCCTGACCTCAATACCTGGGAAGATTTTGAAAAAGATCATCAAGCAATGAATCAGTAAACACTTAGAGGCAAACAAAGTAATAACCAAAAGCCAACATGGGTTTGTCAAAAACAGATCATGTGAGACAAATCTTACAGTGACAAAATTAGTGGACCAGTGAAAGTTGAAACATAACATAAGCCAGAAACAAAAATTATGTTACATAATTGGATGAATAGTAAAATGAGTCTGTTCATATCAACTCACCTGACTGAAGTAATTGCCAATTTAGCAGTAGCAATAACTGTATCAATATCACAAGTGTTAATGCTGCAATCTAAAAGGAGCCTGTTGAAATGGATTGTATGTATTTATTTAGTCAGGATTCAGGTTAAGATTGGGATGGACATGGCATGGCTAGATACTTTGGCTAGCTTGTGGTAGGAGCAGGACAGACTTAATGCATTACCACTTCTTTATTTTCAATGCTCAGCACTTTTTTATACCATTGATCATGATAGCTTTCTGGTCCAGCTCTGAGTATGGGCTGCATGGTACTTCGTTGTTTCTTTTCCATTTTTCCAGGACCTCCAAGTTTCTTTCCAGCTCTTCTCTTCCCCTGGAGTGTCAACCTCCTCCGTCTCTCTTTAATTTAGTCTTTGTTATTCAGTGAAGCTGATCAACGGAACAGGGGACAATAAAGAGAAGAGAGGGAATAATTTCTGACTGGTTTGATCTAAGTTAGTAAAATACAAATTCCTTCAGTAAAATATAATCCAATATAGGTGCTATGTTTCCATACAGAAATTAGATAACTTGGTGAAAGCAGCCCAATAAAGAAAACAGAAAAAACAGATATAGTCCAGAAGGGGTTTCAAATAAATCAGAATTCAGCCAATCAATTAACATTTAAAAATAAAAAGCAACAGTTTATAAAGTGAAAGTTAAAAGTCCTAGCTTGCTTATGAAAACATCTGGTCAGAAGGGCCCTTGACTTTTAAGCTACCCCCTCACAAGGAGTCACAATTTTCAAGATTCTCCCTCCTATGTGGATCCATAGCTCTCCAAAAGTCATCTTGGGCTGTTCCTAAGTGCCCCCATCAAATCCAGGGGGCAAGGCTGCCAAAGAACCAGCTCTGGCAGCAAACCTAGCAGATCATGGATAAGATTTTTGCTAGACCAATACTTGAATACTGCTCATCAGTCTGGAAGCTGCACTGTATATTGGACATTATTACAATTGAGAAAGTATTTCACAAGATGAGTACTACACTCCTCTGCTCACAACAGAATACTCTATATCACCAGGCTTGAGATTTTGGCCTTGGACAACCTTGAACTATGCCACCTATGGTTGGACTTAAGCGTAGTACACAAAATTATCTGCTACAATGTCCTACCAGTCAATGACTACTTCAGCTTCAACCACAACAATACAAGAGCACACAACAGATACAAACTCAATGTAACCCACTCCAAACTTGATTGCAGAAAGTACAACTTCAGCAACAGAGTCGTCAATGCTTGGAATGCACTACCTGACTCTGTTGTTACATCCTCTAACCCCCACTCCTTTAACCTCAAACTGTCCACTATTGACCTCACCCCTTTCCTAAGAGGTCTGTAAGGGCGTGCATAAGTGCACAATCATGCCTACCATCCCTGTCCTTTTGTCTCCATTTATTCGTACCTATTTCCTGTATTCTTACTCATGTTTATACTTTTACCTATTATCTTGTAAGTGACTGAAAAATCAAATAAATAAATAAAAATAGGAGAAAGAAAGTCTTTAATTCAACAGTAGCCGTTGGGGGAGGAGTCTGCTGCCATGCCTTCTTCTGAAGAGATCCTGAATAAACTTTGCATTTGAAAGCTTCTTTCTTTAGTGATTGTGAACTTTTCAAGGTAGACCAAATTAGGAAAATATAGGAAAAGGTAATGCCACTTTTATTATAATGTTATAATAAAAAAAGTTTGTAAATTTGAATGTGTTTCTCTCTTCCCTCCTATTTTTCTTGCGAGAATTGGGCAAAGCCTTTCTCTTACCAGATACTCATTATCAGAAGAAACTAAAGCCTCCTTCTCCTAAGCCTATCTTTGACTTGGGCTGGACTCTGATAGTTACAGTATTCTCACTATTCTACCCTCCTCCATGATTTCTTCCTTTAGAATCAAATTACCGATATTAAGTTTACAAGTTTATAGGTTCCAATTTTGAGTTTATGAACAGTTTTGGAATTACCCCTAGCATAATGACTTACTATGAAGGATTGAATATAACCCTTGAAGCCACTTAAGTATTGGGCCCATAATGAGCTGTAAAATATGCTTTTGTAGTAAATACTGCCTCTGATGTGAATGTGGAAGATCAAATTAAATCTGAAGTCAGGAGAAATCCTTAAAAGTGCCATTGTACAATAATTTCAAATCCCAATTAATCATAGAAGCATGTATTCCAAAATTCAATATTTTCTTTATAAAATAAGTGAAGAGGTAAAATACTGAACCAAATTTGTTAAAATATCATAGCATATACAAATAATTAATACTCACACTGTGCCAAAGTAGAACATTCATGTTTACCTATTGCTTTACAATGGTTGCTAAAGGTTCAAGGATCAAATTAAATAGCAAGGTTGAAAGTGGCAGCCCTGCCAGGTGCCACGTTATAAGTCTGTTGCAGGATTTAGAATAGAATAGAATAGAATAGAATAGAATAGAATAGAATAGAATAGAATAGAATAGAATACAGAGTTGGAAGCAAGTTGTTCAACTGATTAATTGTTTTAACTGTCAGGAAATTTCTCCTTAGTTCTAAGTTGCTTCTCTCTTTGATTAGTTTCCACCCATTGCCTCTTGTCCTGAGGTGCTTTGGAGAACAGCCTGACTCCCTCTTCTTTGTGGCAGCCCCTGAGATATTGCAACACTGCTATCATGTCACCCCTAGTCCTTCTTTTCATTAGACTAGAGATACCCAGTTCTTGCAACCATTCTTCATATGTTTTAGCCTCCAGTCCCCTAATCATCTTTGTTGCTCTTCTCTGCACTCTTTCTAGAGTCTCAACATCTTTTTTACATCATGGTGACCAAAGCTGAATGCAGTATTCCAAGTGTGGCCTTACCAAGGCATTATAAAGTGGTATTAACACTTCACATGATCTTGATTCTATCCCTCTGTTTATGCAACCTAGGACTGTTGGCTTTTTTGGCAGCTGCTGCACACTGCTGGCTCATATTTCAGTGGTTGTCCACTGGGACTCCAAGATCACTCTCACAGTTACTACTATTGAGTAAGGTACCACATATAATGTACCTGTGCATTTTGTTTTTCTTACCTAACTGTAGAATCTTACTTTTTTCACCATTGAATTTCATTTTGTTAGATAGCATCCAATTTTCAAGTCTGTATCTTAAGCCTATCTTCTGAAGTGTTGGCTATTTCTGCCAGCTTGGTGTTGTCTGCAAATTTGATGAGTTCCCCACCTATCCCCTTGTCCAAGTCATTGATGAAGATGTTGAAGAGTACTGGGCCTAAAACAGAGCCTTAGGGTACTCCACTGCATACTTCCCTCCTTGTAGATGCAGTTCCATTGAGGACTACACGCTGAGTGTGGTTGGTCAGCCAGCTACAAATCCATCTGGTGGTGATGCTGTCTAACCCACATTTTTCTACTTTACCTAGTAGTAGGTTATGGTCTACTTTTTCAAATGACTTACTGAAGTCCAAGTAAATTATATCAACAGCATTCCTCTGATCAACTAATTTTGTCACTTTGTCAAAGAATGCAATAAGATTAGTCTGGCATGATCTGTTTTTAACAAACCCATGTTGGCTTTTGGTTATTACTTTGTTTGCTTCTAGGTGTTTGCTGATTTGTTGCTTGATTATCTTTTTCAGAATCTTCCCTGGTATTGAAGTCAGGCTGATTGGTCTGTAGTTTCCTCAAACTTTTTTCCCCCTTTTTTGAAGATGGGAACTACATCAGCTCTTTTCCAGTCTTCTGGCAGTTCCCCAGTGCTCAAGATCTTTAAAAGACATAGTTCAATGGTTCTGAGATCTCGTCTGTCAGTTCCTTCAGAACCCTATGGGTGTAATCCACCTGGTCCTGGTGTTTTAAACTCATCTAGAGTAGACAAATGTTCACTTACCATTTTCTTCCCTATTTTAACTTGTGTTCCTATTTTGTTTTTTGTGGTGCTGTTTTTGATAGGTTGGACTGCTTTTCTCCCTTTGTGTAAAGACATGAAAAAATGAGTTAAGTAGTTCTGCTTTCTCCCTGTTGCTTTTCACCTTCTTGCCATTTTCTCCCAGGAATATACCAATTATTTCCTTGACTTTTTCCTTGCTTATAACATGCTGGAAGAAGCTTTTTTTGTTATTTTTTACTTTTGTTGCAATCCTTTGTTCACTGTGAGTCTTAGCTTTCCTCACTTCATCTTTATAGGCTATTTGCTGATATTCTGCCTTAGTTATTTGCCCCTCTTTCCACTTTTTATACTTGTCCTTTTTGTTTTTCAATTTCTCAGGGTTCTTTATGCAGCCATACTGGTTTCTTTTGAGAACTGTTATTTTTCTTCTTCATTGGTATTGTGCTAGACTGGGCTTTTATAATCTCACTTTTCAAAATTTTGATTTGAAATATTAAATCTCAAGCCACTCAGCTGACTTTCATGAAGAGCACTATTTACTCAACACCTGCTGTAAATATTGAACCAAATCAAAGATTATTTTTGGGTCTCACGATTCTAGCATACCATGTATGTCATATCCCACATATCAATTAATAAAAGTAAGTGGTCTGATTCTTCACCATTTTTGATGAACTCCAACTGAGAGGGGTGAATTATTTGTTTTGCAACCTCTCTATTCAGTGTAGTTAAGACATTATTATACATTTGAATTAATCAAATAGGCCTTTAATTAGCACAAATTTTGGGAACTTATCTGGGCTTAAAAGCAACCTTATATATAGTATGTCTCATAAAAGGATTGTTAAGGAGTGCTATCCCTAACAGATTGATTATATGCCTCCAAAAGTCTAGAGTCCAGGAAACCTGGAAATGCACTTTATCATTTTCATGGAGACTCCTTCAGGACAGGAGATTTTCCAAGAGCTGCACAGAATCCAGTAGTTCTTTAATGGAGAGAGGAACTTTCAGAAATTTACTCAGGTGGGCAACAGTTGTTAATCATTGCCATGTAAGTCTCCTTATCAGCCAAATAATATATTGACCTATAGAAAAGGGGGGAAACCCTGTTTATTAATGAGTTAATATTCAAACCCTGTTCCTATGGCCATTCAAACCTGACCTTGTGGTGAAAGTTCAGGTTTAGTTTATCCTTTATTTGCTGTTCCATTGTCCTTATTACAACATTGTCTGGAGAAGAATCATCTTTCATCTGTTCTTCAGTGCTTCAGGTTAACCTGAGGAAATTTAGGTTGTCTTTCTTCAATCAGATAAGGAAGATTCTATTCTATTCCATATAATTGGCCAGGATTTGTATTACAGTGGTGGGCAGATGTAAACCATTAATCCAAGATTTATACCAGTAATTACTTTAATATTTGTATATTGCATATTGATTTTTTTAGTGATTTGGGATTAAATGCTGAGGCACTCCGTAAATAAACAAGGGGAAAGAATGACACTATATGATTTTATGGCATAATATGTTCTTGAAAAATGGAAAATGTCTTTCACACTGAAACGTAACAAAGAGATATGCACATGCTCACATGACTCATCCCCAACACCCTCCCCCACACACATACAGAGCTGCAAACCTTTTTGGGGTTACTTAACTTCTACAGCTTCTTCCTGCCCCACAAGGCTACTGTAGCTGAGCCTTTGCACAGGCTTCTGGACTCTAAGACACCTTGGAAGTGAGGAGCCATAGAACAAGCCTCATTCAAAGCAGTCCAATCCCTCCTCACTTGAGCCAAGGTACTCATTCAATTCAGTGATGCTCTCCCACTTATCTTAGTCTGTGATGCTTTCCCTTATGGGTTTGGGGCAGTCCTAGGCCACAGGTTGCCAAATGGCCAGGAAGCCCCTATCGCTTATTTTTCAAGAACGCTCTCCAAGTCTGAGAGGAACTATAGCCAAATAGACAAGGAAGCGTTGGCTGCTGTGGCCTCAGTCAAAAGGTTCCATTAATACCTGTATGGACACCGGTTTGAGCTTATCACTGACCATCAGCCTTTGGTGGGCATCCTTGCAGGTGACAAACCAAGCCCCCAAATCCTCTCCTCAAGAATGACACACTGGACTATTTTCTGAACAGCATACAGCTGCAAGTTAACTTATAAGACTGGCAAACATTTGGCCCATGCTGATGCTCATTGCCCACCTTGGTCGCTGATCCTGCCCCATCAGCCTCTGTGTTCCTGATGGAAGAACTACAAATGCCACTCACAGCTGATGACATCGCATATGCCTCCACCAAGGATGCACAGCTGTCCCAAGTTCTGGACTGGGTGTGGAGGGAGTGGCTGAGGGAAACCCCACCAGTAGAGTTTTGCCGTTTCAAGGCTCGCCAAACCAAACTGAGCATGCTGAAGGGGTGTTTGTTGTGGAGAAACTGAGTGATAATTCCACACCAGTACCTCGCATCATTGAGGTACTCCATGAAGTTCACCCAGGTATCAATAGAATGAAGGCTCTGGCAAGGAGCTATGTGTGGTGGCCAGGACTGGATGAGGAAGTTGCCCATAAAGTTCAAAGTTGCTCTACCTGCCAAATGTTCAGACCTGCACCCCTGCCTGCCACTCCAGGGGAATGGGAAGACACCAAAACATCATGGTCTAGGGTACATGTGGATTTAGCAAGGAAAGAACTTCTTAATCCTGGTAGACTCATTTTCAAAATGGGTAGTGTTAAGTTTGCATGAAGAGTCAGACACGAGGAGTTCCAGCAAAAGGCTTTATTAGTGACTACAGCTCGAATAGACCCGTTCTGGCTTGGCTACGGCTGCTTCTTATAGCCTGCAGCCGTAGCTGCCAGCCAATGGGAGTGCAGGGATTCTTCCCGCACTATTTAAACCAATACCATTTGACATTTTACAAGAACAGTTCAAATAAACCAATAACATTCAAACCTACATACATAACACCCCTCCCCACTAGGTTCAGTCCATACCAAACCCCAACCTATCTAATGTATTCCTTTAAATAGGTGGGGCTCTTACGTGTACGTTGAGACCTTCGTGGTTCAGAAGCTTTAACGTTCTCACCCAGTGAGAGAGGAAATGTGTCTGCTGACATTTCCCTGTTGGGACTTCCTGTGAAAGGAGACCCTGTTAGATTGTTAGAATCTGGTCTCTCCTCCCAACCCATCTCCATTCCAATGTCAGCACCCAAGTCAGGTAGTGATGTGCAATCTTCCACTTCTAAGGATGGATCTTGGCTTTGTGACAGGGTTCGGGATGGTTCCTGTCGCAATGGCTCGTTACACATGGGGTTGATTCCTGTTTGCTGATTTTCCTCCTGTTCCCCCCCTTCCCCCCTAGAAGAAACGTCAGGTGAGGGACCTAGAGGGAGACAGGGGCGATGTTCTTGAGGGACCCTGGATCTAAGTTGGTCAATGTGCCTGCTCCAGAGGAGGCCATCCTCCGTTTGTACCCTGTAAGAATGAGGGCCTGTGATGTGAGTTATTTCAGCAGGAATCCACAAGGGGTCACCTATAAGGTTCCTAGCATATACAGAATCTCCCACACTAAAAGAACGAACTTTGGAAGTGGAATCCAGTGGTGCGTTGGGTGCGTAAGTGGGATGAAGGCGGTCAAGGGAAGACCTAAGTTTCCTGCCCATCAACAACTCTGCTGGGGACAAGTTAGTTGATGGACTAGGAGTGATGTGTTGAACACTAAGAAGCTTTTCAAGCTTCTCAGTGATGTCCCCAGGACCCAGCTGCTGAAGCTTCTATTTGGTAAAGCGTACCATGCGTTCAGTCCGCCGTTGGCGAAGGGTGCCCAGGGGCAGTGAGGGCATGTCTGATGCCCTGTTGGGCTAGAAAGGATTCAAAAATGTTAGATGTGAATTGAGGGCCATTGTCAGAGACAAGGACATCTGGTAACCCATGGGTGACAAATAATTTTCTGAGCTGCTTGATGACAGCCTCAGTTGTAGTGGATGTCATGGGAATTACCTCTAGCCATTTAGAGTATGCATCTACTAGCACTAGAAAAGGGTGCCCTCTTGTAGGGCCAGCAAAATCAATGTGGATTCTAGACCATGGCCCCCTAGGACATTCCCATTCCTGCGTGCGGGCGTGAGGTGGGGCAGGTCTGACTACCTGGCAATTGGGACAAGATGCTACCCAGTTTTCAACCATTTTGTCAATACCTGGCCACCATACATAACTCCTGGCCAAACCTTTCATCCTTACAATCCCAGGATGACCCTCATGTAACATTTCCAAAACCTCCCTTTGCAGTTTTGCAGGAATAACCACCCTGTTACCCCACAAAATACATCCTCTTAATACAGATAATTCAGTTTGCCTGGACTTAAAAGGTTGGGCAAGGAGAGGTAGATCTTGTAGAGGCCAACCTTTCTTAATCCAGCCCATAACAGGTGCCAACACAGCATCTTTGGCAGTTTCTTTGGCAATCTCAGCAGCATGGACTGGAAGCTTAGCAATGGTCTCCAGGAAAAAGGTGTGAGTTTCAAGTTCAAAGTCCTCCTTGTGGCAAGGTAGTGGGCAACGACTCAGTGCATCAGCATGTCCAATGTCCTTGCCAGGCCTGTGAATCAGTTTGTAGGAATAGGCTGCAAGAAATTCAGTCCACCTCAGCATTCTTGGTGACAGGATATTAGGTGTAGGTTTGTCTCCTGCCACAATGCCTAATAAAGGTTTGTGATCTGTAACAATGGTGAATGACCTGCCATACAGATATTCATGAAATTTCTTAACAGCTGCAACAACTGCTAAAGCTTCCTTGTCCAATTGGCTATAATTCCTCTCTGCTTTGGACAGCGTGCGAGAGTAAAATGCAATTGGGGCTTCCGTCCATTGGGAAGCCTGTGACTCAAACCCCCCCACTCCAAAAGGGGATGCATCACAAGTCAGAACAACAGGTAAATTCTCAGAGAATTGTATCAACACAGCATCAGACGTGATTAGTCTCTTAATACTGTTAAATGCTGACTGTTCCTTCCGCTCCCAGATCCAAACAGCATTCTTATCAAGTAGGCGATGTAAGGGCTCAGCAATGGATGCTTTGTGAGGTAGAAACATGTGGTAAAAGTTAATAAGTCCAAGGAAGGCTTGCAAATCTGCCTTGCATCGAGGTTTAGGGGCTTCATTGATTGCTTTAACCTTGGCATCAGTAGGATGGATGCCCTGCTTGTCAATCATATACCCCAGGAACTCAACTCTGTCTGTTTTGAGTGTACATTTGTATTCCTTGACTTTTAACCCCGCTTTTCTGAATCTGGTAAGGACTTCTCTGAGTCTTTCTTGAAGCTGAGTGTCATTTTCAGCAGAGATTAATACATCATCAAAATAAGGCACTAACCCTGGCAGTCCTAGAAACATTCTTTCCATAAGGCTCTGAAAAATGCCAGGTGCTACGCTTACTCCAAATTGTAGTCTTTTACATTTGAAGGCACCTCTATGGGTCACAATTGTTTGTGCCTCTGCAGTGGCATCATCAACTGTTAATTGTTGATATGCCTGAGCCAAATCCAGTTTAGCAAATACTGTACCCCTGCCAAGGGAATGGAGCAGATGATGCACAACTGGTACAGGATATGCTCTGCTGCAGCGCATGGTTAAGTGTCCCCTTGTAGTCACCACAGATTCTCACTGACCCATCAGCCTTGACTGGTGTGACTATGGGTGTTTCCCATCTGGAGTGGTCAGTAGGCTCTAAAACCCCTTGAGCAATGAGTTTATCTAATTGTGCATCAATTTTTCCTTTAAAGCAAATGGGACCCTCCTGGGCTTTAAACGAATGGGGCACCTTGGGGTCTAGGCTGAAAGCAATAGGGGTCCCCATATACTTGCCCAGTCCTTCGCTGAAGACCTCTGGAAACTCAGACTTCAAGGACTCTTCCCAGTCAGAACTGCTCACGTGATGGATGCCAGTCACCTCGATGCCAAGTGGCTTGAACCACTCAAGTCCCAGCAAACTTGGGCGATCCTTGTCCACGATGGTCAAGGGCAAACGTTTGGTGTGGCCTTTAAACTGCAGGTTGAAATCTCTCGCTCCAACTACTGGAATCTTGTTCCCTTGGTAGTCTTTGAGAGTCAGTGCTTGCTTCTGGAAATGCTTTTTCTGAATTTTGGGAAAGAGTCTGTGGATAGTGTCCCTTGACACCATAGATAAATAAGAGCCTGAGTCCACTTCCATTTGGCAAGGCCTTCATTCAATAAACACCTTCACATGTACTTTTCTGCTTTTTAAAGGTGAAGAATGACCAATAGTGATTGTTTGGTGAGTTTCATTCTTGCCATTTGCTTCTAAATTTCGCCCCATTTTTTCGAGGAAATTGTTAGGCTTAAAGTCTCTATCAGGAAATTTCTTCCTAGCTGGTGGAGTTCTGGATGATTTGCAGACTCTGGCTATGTGACCCGTTTCTCACAACGTAGGCAAATGGAGTCAAAGAACTTGCAATCAGTGCGGGGTGCCCCCCCACAGCCTCTGCAATAGAACCCTTGCCTGTTCTTCCCAGAGTCTTTTCTTTTCTTCTCCATTCTGAGTTTAAAAATCCCCTCCTCTGCCTCACTGCCTTCAGAATCAGAGTCTATTTGTTCGCAATGAGTAGATGTGGATTTATCCCCATCAGAATGGCTTGAGGCCTGGCTTGAGGCCTTGTTAATCTTTTTCATGGCCGCTGCTGAGGACTTGGTGGCTTCTGCTGAAACAGCTTCTTCAATGGCCTCTTTAAACATGATCTTAGGTTTCATTAATAGTTTGCTTTGTAAAACCTTATCTTTAAGGCCTAAAACAAACCGATCATGCATGGCCTCTTCTAAGTTGGTAAAGTCACAAGCACCCCCAATGTCCCTTAAACTTGCCACGAAGTCATTAACATTCTCGCTATCCCCTTGATCCCGACGGTAAAATTCGTGTCTCTTAATGAGGCACGATACTTGTGGGGCGTAATGGGCTCTCAAAAGTTTTTCTAAATCGGGCCATTCCATTACCTTCAGCTCTGCTGCTCCCGCCAACGCCTTCGCCATTTTGAAGACTGCCAGACCGCAGTGCGTGAGAAATACTGCCCTCTTCCATCTCTCGGGGATGCCGGCGAGATCGTTCCCCTCCAGGAACATGTGGAAACGATCCGCATACGATTCCCAGTCTTCCGTCGCCGGATCGAACGGTGCTGGGGGGGTGTTCAGCGCAGCCATCTCGCTCAGTTGCTTGTTCGTCACGTCGTCTTCTTCTTCAGGGAAATCCCATCCTTGTCGCCAGTGTTAAGTTTGCATGAAGAGTCAGACGCGAGGAGTTCCAGCAAAAGGCTTTATTAGTGACTACAGCTCGAATGGACCCGTTCTGGCTTGGCTACGGCTGCTTCTTATAGCCTGCAGCCGTAGCTGCCAGCCAATGGGAGTGCAGGGATTCTTCCCACACTATTTAAACCAATACCATTTGACATTTTACAAGAAAAGTTCAAATAAACCAATAACATTCAAACCTACATACATAACAGGTAGAACTGGTTCTCCTCAAATCAACCCCTTCAGAAGCTGTAGGCTGGGCCTTAGATAACATTTTTGCATCCCATGGGTATCCAGAAACCCTAGTTTCAGATAATGGGCCCCAATTCACTTCCACCCTCTTCGAGCTGTTCCTAGCCCAAAGGGGCATCAGTCATGCCCTAGTTTCCCCTTTTTACCCAGCTTCCAAAGGACTGGCTGAGAGGGCTGTGAGATCTCTCTGGGAAGAATGGCGGAAGGGGACTGGTCTACCAAGGTAGCCCAGTACCTATTAACCCAGCACACCACCCCAAGTGCAGCCATCAACCTCATCCCAGCAGAATTATTAATGGGAAGGAGACTACGAATACTCCTTGACAGGCTGCACCCTACCTACACACCCAGGGCACCCCTAGACCTGACTAGATGGGTTTGGGAATTTAAGCCTGAGGACCCAGTTTACTCCTGCAATTATGCAGGAAATTCCCTATGGTTGCCCAGGTGGGTGGAACAGAAAACAGGCCCAAAATCATATAGGATAAGGTTGGCTGATGGAAGACTATGGCGCCGGCACGTGGACCAACTAAGGAGCCATTAGAGTGCCCCGGCAGGTCAGTTCCAGAGGGATGCTGAAGACAGGGGCACTGAGTGGGACAACACCAAAGTCCCTCAAAGGCAGACTCCCAAACAGCGGTCTCTCATGGAGGCCTTACCTAGGGAAGCTGCACCACTGACGACCGGACCCCACTCGTCCTGTCAACACCCAAGGTCCTCCTGCAGCCAGCCGAGATCACCCAGGGAGAAGGGACAACACTGCCCCCAGTGGAAGGCACCAGCACAGCAACAGGTCCTTCCCCATCACTGCCGACTGCAGGACTGAGACGATCAGGGAGAGTGAGGCATGGCCCCACCTACCTGGACAGTTACACATGCGCAGTTCCAGGGGGAAGGAGTGTTGCATCCAGCAAGTCTTCACTCCGGTCCGCTGTTTGAGTGGAGCCAGAGAAGCATCTGATTGGGTGAGCCGTTTGACAGCTCTGTATAAAAGGATCTGTCAAACAGAATCAGCTGTCTCTCTCTCACACCTGCTGCCGCAAGCTCACGGCTAGCCACGGCTGAGATACATGTTAGCAATAAAAGCCTGTTAGCTTTATATTGCCTCTGCCTTTTCTCTCCTGTGCGCCAAATACAAAAGCAGTCCCATAGATATGTATGTCCTAACAATGAGAAAGTCCCAGACCAAAACAGCAAACCAGATTATGTCCCTAACCTTCTCTGAGAACATGGTCAGACTGGACCTTCCTTAAATGAACTTTCCTTGAAGAAAGCAAATTATCTAGACTCACTTCGGTTGGGTTTCAGGTTGAGATTTAGAATGGACACAGTTTTGATCATGCTTGTAAAAAACCATTAGTAGAGTCTGTATGGAGGTATAATATCCATCTCGGTGTTCCTTGATGATTCTGCAGCTTTTGATAATGTTGACCATGGTATTGTTTTGGCCACAACCAACTTTGGAAATAGGGGAAACCATAGTAGTGACCAATTTCTCAAGGGCTGAATGTAGTCACTGTTGGTTGGATAGCTGAGGCAATCCCTTAGGTCCTTCTCTGTTCAGTGCAGAGGGTTTGGCTTTCTCCAGCCCCAAATCTGTATAAAACTACTTGTGGAACTGAAGATACCCTAGTGCAGTGATGTCAAATTTGTGGCATCATGTTTTTGTCACATGATGTATCATGACTTTTCCCTTCACTAAACTGGGGGTAGGGGTGGCCAGTGTGTGACACATCTGGCCTACAGGCAGTGAATTTGACACTCCTGCCCTAGTGTATCTTTTAACAATGTACATGTGCAGATTTGAGAACATTGGAGAAACAAAACAGCCACTTCACAAATGCATGGCACTACATAGGAAGACAAACCTATGAGGGCAAGATTCAAAGGTCCATCTGCATTTGAAAGAAAAGGAGAGGAGAACGCAGGCTGACTGGACAGAGAAGGAGTACCAGAGCAGCCAGGGAACAACTCGGCTGCAGTGTGAGGAGCTTGTGGAGGAGTGGCAACTGTTTGGAGCCTGAAATCTGGCAGGGGAAACCTGGGCAGAGAGGTGAACTGATCTCCCCCGCTCCCCTTCCTCAAGGAAGGACCATTGCCATGAGCAATGCTGGGAGCATGGACTCTCAGCAGACAGACTTCAGGGTGCACAATCTACCCCTCAAGCTCCCGATGCCCGAACTGGACAAGCTGGAAGAGAGATTCATTGTCATGCTGGTGAGTGCAGACGGAGTGGGCTTTTTGCTTTTTTCCCTATACCTCCCCATCTTGGTTCAGCACAGTGCAGCCAGGTCAATGGAAGCAGAAAATGGGGGGGTTTCTTTTGGCCCTTTTCTTTTTTTCCCCAGCCTCCTTTTGCTAGCATATACCAGGCAGGCTCAGCAGGCAGCAACAAGGGGGTCCCCATCCTGTTGTGATCTTTAGATGGGCTTTTATTTTGTCAGCCCAAGAGGGGGGGTAGAGCCTCAGAATGGTAGCTAGGAAATCACCCTGTCTCTGCAGCAGCTGATCCATTGTTTGCCAATGGGCAGGCAACGAGGCAGTGGGAGGCGGCAGGCCTTGCTGCAAGTGATGTCAAGTTGGCTACACCCATTCAATCACAGCTGGTCATTAAGAAGAAACAGTAGTTAAATTACTTGAATCTCACCACTTCATAGTAAAGACAGACCTTTGTGAATCACGCTTGCTCAAAGTTGACAAGGTTGCATACTTTCCCTTATTTATTCAACCTATATGTTACATACATATTAAGACAAGCTGGATTGGAAGAAGATTTCAAAATTGCAGAAACATACATTAATAACCTGTGCTATGAAGATGACACTACCTTAAAAGATGAAATGCAAATACCTGCAAGCTCTAGAAATAAATATTAAGGAGCAAGGAGGAAAATGGGATCATAACTTAATACAAAAGTCAAACTAAAATAGAACAACCAGCCTTAGAACTGACCATAAAGAAATTCAAGTAGTGGACAGCTTGGAGCTATTAAGATCAACAGTAAGGGAAGAACTAGTCATTAAATATAGCACAGAGTAGCATGGAATGAAGCAGCCATGACAGCATTTGAAAAGATATTCACATGCCATGAGTTGTCTATACCTACAAAGATCAGAATTGTACAAGCCATGGTATTCACTGAGTTAATTTATATAAGCAAAAGTTCAGCTGTTGAAGAAGCAAGATACAGTATCGATACAGTCATAGGACAGCCCAGGAAAGGATATAGATTTAGTCTGGTCCCTACTTTGTGGGGTGCCTCAGGGCTCTGTGGGATGTTGTGACATGTGCAAGATGAGACACCTTTCAGTTATTCTGCAGTTGCTTGAATTATTTTACAAATAATCATTCTTTTACAATGACAATTTGGACCAGAATATCCATTGCTATAAAGCATTATGAATGTGAAATCATCTGCCTCCATTGCTTAGCCATGGCCTTCCTGGCAGTCATCTATTTGTTATTGAGAAAGGACTGTGGGGTGTGACCATGAAGTGGGAAGTGGCAGGACTACAGAAGCATGCCACTTATGCCACCAAATCTGTGTCCCTGAAAAGCAGCCTGGCAGGTGAGAGCAATAGGAAAGTAGATGAAAGCTCTATGGGTGAATTGACTGTAGATTGCAAGACCTTCCTGCGAACTGGGGGCTCTTGAAGAGAAAAAGCAGCAGGAACAAGAAAGATTTGCAGGAATGACTTGCAACCTTCTGCTATCTTCCCTGATGATTTTGCTTGTGGGAAGCCAGCAGGAAATCTCACAAATGGCATCATGTGACTGTGGGATGCTATGATGGCTACAACTTCAAGGATCGGTCGTAAGTCCCCAGTGATATTGGGCACTGAATGAATGGTTGTAACTATTAACCTGCTGTGGTTTCTAAAGATCACAGTCTCAGCACTTGCCATGTCCAGGTGGGGCAGTGAAAAGTCCTTTCTGAATTGTTGCCAAACCTCCACCACTTCAGAAAAATAATGCTTAGCCATATTCAACAGAGGGGAGTTTTGGAAGTGCCGTGATACAGGTCAGAAGCAAATGATACAAAACCTGGCTTTTGCTACTAACCTTGAAGAGACAAATTAAATGCAAAAATCCTGAGTTAAAAAAATGATATAAGCAAGAAATGTGAAGGGAAATCTACCAAACAAACCTCCCCACCTTATTTTTTAAGTATATGGATAGTCATTTGTTTGTTTACAAGTACCATAGAATAAGCATAGTGTAACTAAATCTAAAGTATAATTCTAAAGTATTATGAAATCTTCACCATAGTAAAATATACTGTATTTCCTTAACTTCTGGTTATATTTCAATGTTTTGAAAAGTATTTCCAAAAGCTATTCCTTAATTTTATCTATTTTTTAATTTTTATTTAAGAAAATGTATATGTCCGTCCAATTCATGCTCAGTGACTCCAGGCTTTTTACAAAGCTAAAAATACAATATATAAAAATCCCAATAAAAAGAAATATATGGAATAATATCATTTTTTAAATCAGTATAAAGTAATATTATAAAGCTTTGGTACTGAATATAATTTAATATCTTATTAATCATGTCCCATAAATTTATTTATTTATTTATTAATGAGACTTGTATGCCGCCGCATCTCCGAAGACTCGGGGTGGCTCACAACTAAAACAACAAGAACAATAAATAATTAAAAAAGAATTAAACTAACAAGCCCCATTGAAATATAATTACATAAATACATAATAAAAACCATAATAAACCCCCCCCCCAAAGGGTCACAGCCCGGCTTGGTTAAATAACCAGGTCTTCAATTCACAGTGGAAGGCGCGGAGGTCAGGGGCCAGGCGGAGTCCCAGGGGGAGTTGGTTCCAGAGGTCAACTCCCCCTGGGACTCCGCCTTGATATCCTTCAATCCATGAAAATATTATTCTCTAAAAATAACAAAAGATCATATTAGATGGTTTAATGAAACTTGAATTTTTTTAAACAACCAATGTAGGAAATATAACATTTATCCTTTCAATCACAATTCTGGAGACTCCAATACACTAAATACAATTTTGGATCGTTTCTTTAATCTCAAATTTATCAACACCATTTGAACCTTTGGATCACTATTTGGCCAAACTTTTACTGCTTGTATCACTTTGGAGTTGTGAGTTGTAATAGTTTGCTTATTCACTTTCAGTTGCATGACTATCCATTAATAACTTGCATCTGCAGAGGGCCTCACAAAGAAAAACATGTTCATTGCCCCTTTGTTAGACTTAGAAATATATGAATTTCTCTGTTTTAAAACATAGAATGTAGAACATAGAATAAATGGTTGGAAAGGACCTTGGAGGTCTTCTACTCCAACCTCTTGTCAGTTGCAGAATGGTATACCATTCTGGACTTTCTTTGGGCTTGATAGCTGGATAGACATGATCATAGAAAGAATAACATAACAGAATAACAGAGTTAGAAGGGGTGCCAGGGGTCCTCTAGTGCAATTCCCCCCAAGCAGGAGTCCCTATACAATAGCAGACAAATGGCTGTTCAATCTCTTCTTAAAAACCTCCAGTGATGTAGCACCCACAACTTCTTGAGACAAGCCATTCCACTGGTTAATTGTTCTCCCTGTCAGGAAGTTTCTCCTTAGTTCTAGGTTGTTTCTCTTCTTGGTTAATTTCTATCTTGCTACTTGTCCTACCTTCAGATGTTTGGAGAATAGGTTGACTCCCTCTTTGTGACAGCCCCACAAATATTGGAATACTGTTATCATGCCACCCTAGTCTACAGCCAGGGTCTAGAGTCAATACACCCAGAGTCTGATCTTTCAAAAGTATGCTCTGCAGTTGCACAAATACTACTACAAATTTTGGAGCAACAGGCACCTGTTTTGTGAAGAGCTGAGTCTGGCAGACCAACATTGCATGTATAAATTCCATTTGCTGCCCAAATCGGGGGAATTCAGGGTTCTTGAGTTTGAAAAATATCAAAGGAGCTTGGAAAATTGAAAGAAGTACATTGTGTTCCTCCATCTTAGTTCTTTACCTATCCATAAACATATACAGAACCAACTTAGAACTATGGAGAAATTTCCTGACAGAACAATTAATCAGTGGAAAACCTGCTTTCAGAAATTGTGGGTACTCCAACATTGGAGGTTTGAATTTTTTTATAATTTTTTTCATCCTTTTTTCTTTATATATATATATATATATATATATATATATATATATATATATTATTTTTCTCTCTTTTTTCTCTTGCATATAACTGGAACCAATTGGATTAAGGTGTACAAGAACCTGAAAATTTCCCTCTTATTTTTTCTCTTTTCTTTTTCCTATTTTTTCTCTTTTTTTTATTATACTTGTTATTGGGGTAGCAGTTGCTTACTCCTGTCTTTTTTTCTTTTTCTTTTTTTTCTTTCTCATTTTTGTCTTTTTTTGATTTTTGTTTTTGATTTTTTTTACTTGTAAACAACTACAAAATGAGTAGAAAGACAACAGCTCCAGCTTCTCAAATACCAACTGTTTCCTCCTCACCATCTGGGGGACGATGATCAATACAGATGATATTGCAACAGGAGAAGGAAAAGGAGAAGGAAGTAACATTACAGATGATTATACAAGGAATCCAAAAGATACAAGAAAAACAGATAATATTGAAAAGAGAATGGAGAATAGAGAAAAGAACAGAAAAGACAGATGAGAAAGTTGAGAATATTTAACAAATGATGATGAA
Source organism: Naja naja (assembly GCA_009733165.1). Classification (NCBI taxonomy): domain Eukaryota; kingdom Metazoa; phylum Chordata; class Lepidosauria; order Squamata; family Elapidae; genus Naja; species Naja naja. The sequence continues at coordinate 33,101,203 of CM019148.1, read as the reverse complement.
ATATGAGGAAAGACTTAAGAAAATTGAAGAACAAGAAGAACAGAGACTAAAAAATTGGAGATATTAATACCAGATTGAGCGAAGTTGAAAAAGGCAGGAGTGAATCATTGGGATCAGAGATTGACAGGTCAGAATTCTACCTGAGATTTCAAAATGTGGAGGAAGAAAAGGGTGAAAACCTTGCTGAAAAAATGACAGAAATACTGGTAGAGGCACTAGAGATAACTGAAGAGAAAATGATGGATGAAATGGATGAAGTGTTCCGTGTTTATACAAGATATGCAATGAGGAACAAGCTACCAAGAGAAGTTCATATTAGATTTACTAAGAAAATTATTAAAACACAAATACTACAGGTGGCAAGAGAAAAGAGAAAAGTTAAAGTATAAAAATAAATTGTGGTGCTGAAACAAGTACCAGGAAGAGTTAGAGAGATGAGAAGAGAATATCTTTTTTTTATTACATTTATATGCCGCCCTTCTCCGAAGACTCAGGGCGGCTTACAATTTTTGGGGATACGACCCAATGCGCTCAGCAATAGCCTTCATTCCATTGTATATGCCTGCTTATTACTAAGCGGCATTTTTACAAAGTCAGCTTATTGCCCCCAACAATCTTGGGTCCTCAGTTTACCTACCCCGAGAGGATGGAAGGCTGAGTCAACCTTGAGCCTGGTGGGATTCGAGCCTGCACTAATTGCAGGCAGCTGAAACTTAAGTGCTAGGCATTTAACAGCCTGAGCCACCAAGGCTCTTTTTCTGACTAAAGAGTTGCTTAAAAGAGGAGTAAATTACAGATGGCTGATACCAGAAGGTCTCTTATTCACTTGGCAGGAACAAAGACACAGAATTGATACGGTTGAAAAGGCAGAATTATTTTACCTTGAATACCTTAGATGAAAGGAGGAAGTTATAAGAAAAGAAGAGTCTTTGATCGAATTTCAAGAGGAGTGTATAGCAGTAATTGAAAAAGAAAAAGAAGAAGGTGCAGTAGGTGGTGTACCCAGAGAGCAACGAGAAGTAACATCTACTAGAGCAACAAAACCCTCTTATAAAGTTTAAAATGGATGAGAGAAAGCTGATCATGATGAACATAAATGGACTTAATTTAGTTACTAAAAGAAGGAAAGTATTTCATAAACTAGAGAAATTAAAATTTGATATAATTTGTTTGCAAGAAGTACATATTAAAAAACAACATGAACATATATTGAAACAAAAAGAGTTAGGGAAATTATTCACGTCATTGGCACAATGTAAAAAAAAGAGGTGTGGTCCTATATATATTAGAGACACAATTTCAGCAGAATTAATCTATACAGTTGATGATGGAAGGATTTTGATGGTGGAAATAATGGACAATAATATAAAAATACTCTTAATAGTAATTTATGCTCCAAATGATAATCATGAAGAATTTTACAGGAAACTGCATATGAAAATAATTGAATTGGACTATGTTAATATTTGTATGATGGGAGATTTCAATGGAATAATTAATGAACAGTTGGATTATAAAACACAGAAATCAACAAAGAAAACTAGAAAGACACTACCAAAATCCTTCTTTCAAATGATAGAGGAAATAAATTTAAAAAATGCATGGAGAGAGAGAAATATGGAAAATAAGCAATATAGTTTTTATTCAAATAGACATGAATCATGGTTTAGAATAGATATGATATGGACATCAGCTGATTTATTTTCTAATAGAAGCAAGTACTTGGGCAGACCATAATCCAATGACAGGTACTTGGAAAGGACAAAAGAGGAGATCTAGATGGACTTTAAATAATATGATACTAAAGGAAAAAAACTTTAAACAGAAAATTGAGAAAAAATTGGTTTTCTTCTTTAAAGAAAACAAAAAGAAGATACATCGTTACAGAATCTCTGGGACACAATGAAGGCCTACACAAGAGGTTTGATAATAGAATATACAAAAAAAGAAAAGAAATATATATATTTATTTATTTATTTATTTATTTATTTATTAATGGGACTTATATGCCGCCCCATCTCCGAAGACTCGGGACAGAAAAGGATTTTTAAAATACTGGAAGATGACTATAAGAAATCAGAAAAAGAATTACAGAAATCTCCGCGAAAAAAAAGACATTAAAAGTAAAATGGAAAGTAAAATGGTAAAGTAACTAAACATAAAATGGGATTAATGGAAAAAGAGGAGTTAGCTCAAAAGATTAAAAATGCTAAACAGAATTATTTTGAAGATGCAAATAAACCAGGAAGATGGTTAGCTTATAAAGGAAAGAGAATCAAGGAGGATTAGTCATTTAATAGATGAAGAAGGACATGTCTGCTATGGAAGTGAAGAAAAGAAAAGAATCATACAAGACTATTATGGAAAACTGCATTATCAAGAGAAAACTGCATTATCAAGAGAATATTCAAGAAGAAAAAATCAAACAATATTTACAGAAGGCAAAATTACCACAGATACCCAAAAACATTGAAATAATGTTAGAAGGGAACATAACAATGATGGAATTAACAGAAGCTTTAAAGAAACAAATATAGGGAAAGCACCAGGTCCAGATGGATTGCCAGTGGAATTTTATAAGACCTTTCAGGAGGTGTTGAATCTTCAATTATTAGAAGTTATGAATGAAGTTATGTCAAAGAAGAGAATACCCAAGACATGGTAAGAAGCATATATCACACTTTTACCAAAGGAAGATACAGATTCACAGCAAGTTAAAAACTATAGACCTATTTCCCTATTAAATTCAGACAATAAACTTTTGCTTCAATTTTGGCAGAAAGATTGAAAAGATATTTAAATAATTTTATCCACATTGATCAAAACAGATTCCTGCCAAAGAGACAAATTAAACATAATATGAGAATAATTCTGGATACTTTGGAATATTATGAGGCACACTGCAAAAAGCAAATGGCTTTGATGTTTCTAGATGCTCAAAAAGCCTTTGATAATGTGAGTTGGCATTTTATGTTATTACAACTGGCACAAATGGGCTTTGGTAAAAATTTTATACATGCCATTGAGATGATATATCATAAACAAACAGCAAAGGTTATGATAAATGGAGAATTGACAGAATCTATAGATATAAGAAAAGGGACTAGGCAAGGTTGTCCATTGTCGTCTCTGCTGTTTGTGTTAACATTGGAAGTGTTGAATAGGAATATTAGAGAAGATAAAGAAATAAAAGGAATGAAAATTAAAAAGGAAGAGTATAAATTGCAACCTTTTGCAGATGACCTGGTATTTATATTAGAGGATCCATTGGAAACAGCACCTAAATTAATAAAAAGGATAGAAGAGTATGGAAAAGTAGCAGGTTTGAAAATTAATAAGGATAAAATAAAGATATTAACAAAGAATAGCAAGACGAAAGAAAGAGTTGGAAGAAGTTTTAGAAATACAGGTCACAGGAAGGTTAAGTATTTAGGGATACACATTACATCAAGATGTAGCACACTGAAGGTGGACAATTATATTAAACTCAAACAGCAGATTGCGACAGATTTGGAAAAATGGAAAAATTTACAATTATCATTGATTGAGAGAATATCAACAATTAAAATGAATATTGCCTAGAATTTTATATTTATGCCAGACAATTCCAATTAGATTAGGGAAAGAGTTTTTTAAAGATTTAAATAAAATTGTGTTGAAATATACTTGGCAGGGCAAGAAAGCAAGAATAAAACTTAAACTGTTACAAGATGCAAGAATAAGGGGAGGGTTCGCTCTGCCCAATTGGGAATTATATTATCAGGCAGCAAATCTGATGTGGGTAAAAGAATGGATAACACTAAGGAACAGTAGACTATTGACCTTAGAAGGATATGACCTGCTGTTGGGGTGGCATGCATTTCTTTGGTATAAGGGAACTAAAACACAAGGGTATTTCAGAAGACATTATATTCGAGAGGCTTTGTTTTTAAATTGGGAGAAGATTAAAAAGTAATACTACTTAAAAATTCCATTATGGATATCTACTATTGAAGCTTTTTCTTATCCAATAATATATAAAAAGGAACAAACGGTTAGATATGGTGAGATATTGAATGAAAAGGGTGAACTTAAATCTATGCAAGCGTTGGAAGAACAAGGTATAAAAATGAATTGGTTTTCATATTTGCAAATACAATCCAGATTTGATGAAGATGTTAAAATAGAAAGTATTTATGATAAGTTGACTGACTTAGATAAAATTTTGATAGGTACTGATGAAAATGCAATTGAGAAACTTTATGGACATTTATTAGAATTTAAATTGGAGGAGGAGCAAGTTAAAGAAACGATGATTGCTTGGGGGGAAAATTTTGGATATGGGATTGATTTAGAGAAATGGCAAAAGTTATGGTCTCAAAATTATAAAATGACAATGTCAACTGCTTATAAAGAAAATCTGTATAAGATGTTTTAAAGGTGGCACTTACCCCCGATGAGAATTGTGAGAATGTTTAAGAATAAATCAGATAAATGTTGGAAATGTCATCAGATACCTGGCTCGTATTACCATATGTAATGGACGTGTTCGGACGCAAAAAGATATTGGACTAAAATCCACACATGGTTGGAAAAAATGATAAAACAACATATAGACTTTAAACCAGAAATATTTTTTTTAAATTATATTTATATGCCGCCTTTCTCCGAAGACTCAGGGCGGCTTACAATTTTTGGGGATACGACCCAATGCGCTCAGCAATAGCCTTCATTCCATTGTATATGCCTGCTTATTACTAAGCGGCATTTTTACAAAGTCAGCTTATTGCCCCCAACAATCTTGGGTCCTCAATTTACCTACCCCGAGAGGATGGAAGGCTGAGTCAACCTTGAGCCTGGTGGGATTCAAGCCTACAGTAATTGTAGGCAGCTGGAACTTAAGTGCATCCCAAGTTATTGGGAATCATACCAGAAATCTACAATAAAGAGTTGAAATATTTGATTGTAAATGTGTTGACAGCGGCTAGAATTGTATTTGCTAAGAATTGGAAAAATGATAAAATACCTACGCAGGAGGAAGTTATTAAGAAAATTAAAATACCTATGCAGGAGGAAGTTATTAAGAAAAGGGCCTTGGTGGCTCAGGCTGTTAAATGCCTGCATTTAAGTTCCAGCTGCCTACAATTACTGTAGGCTCGAATCCCACCAGGCTCAAGGTTGACTCAGCCTTCCATCCTCTCGGGGTAAGTAAACTGAGGACCCAAGATTGTTGGGGGCAATAAGCTGACTTTGTAAAAATGCCATTTAGTAATAAGCAGGCATATACAATGGAATGAAGGCTATTGCTGAGCACACTGGGTTGTATCCCAAAAATTGTAAGCTGCCCTGAGTCTTCGGAGAAGGGCGGCATATAAATGTAATTAAAATAAATAAATAAATAAATAAATAAATAAATAAATAAATAAATAAAAATATGGAGTTTGCTGAAATGAGCAAATTGACATTTGAAATTAGAGAACAAGAAGATAAAGAATTTTATAGGATATGGGATTTGTTTTATCAATGGTTGGATAAAAAGACTTGGTAATGTAATAGATTAAATAATTTTGTAATAGAAATTTAATAGATTGATATAAAATATAATATAGACATATATAACCATTGGATGAAAGTGTAATATAAACTTTATAACAAAATTGAGAATATCTCGTATAAATTATGGAATAAATAGTTCAGTCATGAATGATTAATAACTGATAAATATTTAAGCATATTTTAGATTGACAATATGAGAATTTTTTACAAACTGTGAGTGGTGACTATGAAAGGATAACACAAAAGATTTGTAACCAACTGACACACTGTATGTATATAAAATGGAGGATGGTTTTATGTTTTCTATGTTATGTCTGTATATGTCTGTTTTAAAAAAATAAAAATCTTTTTATAAAAAAATTCTCTGTGGGCTGCCTGCACACTTGTTTACTTGAATCATCAAAAAGTAGGTGTAAGAATTCCTCATTCTTTCCATGGACTCTTTTATTCAACTGAATGAGAACTGGTATAGAAAAGGGAAGAACATTTCAGGCTGTACTTGACTAAACCATCTCCTTTCTTCTTCTTACTTGCAATAGAATTGCTCTGAGAAAGGACCCTAGGAGTAACACATTAATACAAGACTGGGTAAAAGAAACCCCAATGCATTGTTTTTTGTGTTACATTCACCCTGACTCCAAAACTCAGCTGAGCAAAAAAGTTACAAAGAATTGTTGCAGTGAGAAAAAATGTAGTGAGACAGTCCTTCAAGGAGTAAAATACTGAGCCTGAATCATGGTGAACAATGGGTAGGAGGTGGGTTGAGAATGTATTCAAGGCAACAAGTAGACAAGGTGGTTATTCAGCCACATGTTCAAAGCTTTATCTTGAGGCTGGGGCCCATTTCTCTGGACTGCACATTACTTCCCCCATAGCATAGCTACAGGCCCTCATGAAAGTAGAAACACAAAATCAGAAGTCAATAAATAAGCATATTAAATATTAGCAGATCAATGGGATTGAAAATGCTAAACTGGCCAGCTCTGAAAAGAAAGTTAGTGTTCAATAATTTGGTTGTTTGCTCAAGAACCACAGGAAGCAGGTGATGAGGAAATTCTCAAAGCCAATTGTATCACTAAAAGCAGGGGTATGCTGCTAGGAGTTTGCAGGGGTTCACGAGAGCACCTAGCTAAGATTCTGTGCAGTTCAGAGAACCCCCAAATCCCACTTCTGGCTGACCCCACCCATCTCATCCCTCCCCTCCCAGGAGTCCCCATGCAGCCTGTTTTGAATGCAGGTAAGTGCAGGGGGAGCATGCACGCTCAGGGAGGGTGAAAAATGGGCCTCCCAGAAGTTCAGGAAGGCCAGAACTGGGCCCATTTCCGGCTTCCAGAGAGCCTCCAGAGCTTGGGGATGCCATTTTCACCCTCCTGAGGCTCGAGGGAAGCCTCTGGAGCCCAGGGAGGGCAAAAATGCCCTCCCCTGCCGTGGTGTAGGAGGCTGACTAGGCCATGCCCACCATGGCCATGCCCACCCAGCAACCAGGCGGAGAACCCTTTGCTAAAATGTTTGAAGCCCACCCCTGATTAAAAGTGCCTTGTAGCTTAGAAATAACACTCAGCTGCTGCTACTATCCAAGGATTGGTCAAATATCTTATGTAATAAGTGGGTGCAGGAAGGGCAATAAGGAAAACTCAGGATCCAATTGACTTGGTATTTAGTAATAAAGTCAAATAATATAAAGAATAAAATAAGTGAAGGCTAGTGCTGACAATTAGGTCTAGGAAAGATTGGGGAGCATTATTTGAAAATAATATATATAATGAATTCTGCCTAAGTTACTCTGTGAACACATTCAGCAGTTATTACAAAATAGAAATTGACAATAAAAAGGTAGAATGAATGAAAAAATTTGCTTTCCTAGGATTGCAGATAGTTTGAAGCAGTGAATACAGTACAGAAATAAAATGTCAGGTTGCAGTGGGTCAAGCAGCAATGATGAATATGAGCCAAATCAGGGGTGGGATTCAAATTTCTTAACAAAGGGTTCTGTGGGTGTGACCTATTTTGTGGGTGTGGCTTGGTGGTCATGTGACTGGCTGGCGTGGCTTGCTGACTGGCATGGCTAGGTGGTCATGTGACTGGGGTGGGCATGGCCAGGTGGCCATGTGACTGGCAAACCAAATATAAGTGGTCCTCGCTTAACGGCCAGTTGCTTAGCAAGTGTTCTAATTTATGACTGACTTCCCCAGAGCTACTTGACCTGTTTTTGGTGTTTTGACAGTCATACACACACACACTTATCAGTTCTTATCCCACACTGACCATGGTGTTTGAGGGGTCTGAGAGCCATTTTCTATCTCTCTCTCTCATCTCTTGCTCCCTGTTTTTCATTTCTCTTTCTCTCATCTATACTGCTAAGATTGGAAGCTGTATTTTTATAATCCTATTTCTTTGCAGTTTTTTTTCACACACATTTCTGTATATGTATCCAATAATCTTTCTTCCTTTCCGCTATGTATTCAAAATGGGCAATGATTTTGTGTGTGTCTGTGTGTGTGTGTGTAGTATGTTATGTATGTGTATGGATATGTATATATATTTCACTTTTAATGTGTGCCAGTGTACTTACCGTAAAAAAATGACAATAAAAGTTATCTTATCCTATCTTCCTTCTTTCCTTCCCAACCCCATTCCTCCCACATCCCATTTTGTGTTGGCTTCCCAGCCACATACTTACCAGGTCTGATCCTGTTTAGCTTTCTAAAATCAGCCTACTGAAATAAATACCAAACTAAACTGCCCAATAATTTACCTACCATCACTATCTTGCACCTGATTTCAATGTAAACAGCCAATCTGTAGTATTACTAAATTTTGCTAGGCATCTGCTGCATGTTATTCTCTCTTCCTTGATAATCTAGTCGAGAGGTCCCCAAACTTGGCAACTTTAAGACTTGAGGACTTCAACTCCCAGAATTCTACAGCCAGATAGATAGATAGATAGATAGATAGATAGATAGATAGAGAATACAGAGATGATAGGTAGATAGGTAGATAGATAGATAGATAGATAGATAGATAGATAGATAGATAGATAGATAGATTTATCCTATCCTTACTCCAAAAATAATACATATTTATCTATGTCAGAGCAGGCAAAGCTATGGAACATGTCATAAATATTCTCATAAATGGCAGGGATAAGCATAAGCAACTAGGGGATGAGGCAAGTGATGAAACAAGAATTAAAACATCATGACACAAACCCTGTGACTTATGCAACTGCACAATACGTTGTCATTACAATGGCTAGGTGGGTGGGAGTCACAAAATATCTACAGAATCCAAACTGCTAGCATTGTACCAAATTGTCCCATTTGCCTATCATTAACCTTCTTCCATCCCATTTTTGTTTTGTTAGACAAAACAGAAATATTTCCAAAGAAAGTTCTGAATTGCAGCTATACATTTTATTGTTTTTCCTACAAACACTTATGCTGAGTGAGACAATTGTTAAGTGAATTTTGCCCCATTTTATTACTTTTCTTGCCATAGCTGTTAAGTGACTTACTGCAGTTGTTATGCTAGTAACATGATTGATAAGTAAATTATTATTATTATTTATTAGACTTGTATGCCACCCTTTCTCCCTAAGGACTCAGGGCGGCTCACGGAATAAAATACAATACAATAAATTAACTAAAAAAATAATTAAACAGTACAAGTCTAATATTAAACATTAAAACTATTAAAATTATTTAAAAGAAGACCCTCTCCCCTCTTGGTTCAGTCCAGGCCGGCCTGCTGAAATAACCAAGTCTTTAGGTCAAGGCGGAAGGAGCGGAGATCCGGCTTCCCCGTTGACTTTGCTTGTTGGAAGGTAGCAAATGTGATCACATGACCCTGGGACACTGCAACTGTCATAAATATGAGTAGTTGCCAAGCATCCAAATTTTGATCATGTGACCATGGGGCAATGATCCTAAGTGTGAAAAATAAGTCACTTTTTCAGTGCCACTGTGTGTGTGTGTGTATAATTTTATTTATGGTTTTTTCTTTAACATATATGAGCACTTAGTGCCACTGTAACTTTGAACAGTCACTAAATGAATATTTGTAAATTGAGGACTACTTGCATTGGCAAAGGAAAAAAGATGGACAGTTCCTAATTATGATAAATACAGAAATAAGTAAATATAAAAGCCTTCCCTCCAAAGCAAGTGCCAAGAAACACTGTCTCCTTTTCTATTTACATTGGGTAGAATTTTATCACTTTCTGCAGTATGTGAATGTTTTTGCCTCACCAGGACAGGTGAAATTACTATGTCTGTTGCCACTCACAAGAGACTTTCATGCCAAAAGAATAAAATTAAAATATTGATTTGTTGTAGACATTATTTCAGTGTCTCCATCATAATTTACAGAAACATAACAATTTTATTATAAAACATGAATCTTAATCATTGTAAAATTAGGGAGTCAAGTGTGATTTTAGATATTTAGAATGTCAGGGCATGAAGACAGCATTGGAAGGGAAGATACTTACATAAATTTCAGTACTGACAGAACTTGTATACTCAGATAAAATTTACTGAGTTTTATTCAACTGATTTAGCAATAATTACATATTGTTTCTGCTGTTGATAGTTTAAAATACATCAGTGATATGTTGAAAGAAATGAATCAGCTATAAGGACAACAATGAACAACTGCTTTGAATTATTGAGATACTTTTGAAAGAGGCACACATACAAGCAATATCTTTAACTTTGTTTTTATAATGTGATTTGTCGAAATATTTTGAGACAGGTTGATAAACAGACTAAAATAAATCAACAAATCAACATTTCAAAAAAGTTATTTTTTAGAGAACTTGGACAGAAGATCAGAAACATAGGATTCACTGCAAGATATTCCTAACAATATTCAATAGAGCTCTTCTTAAGCTGCTCTTCTGAAAGAACCAAGGCATTATCTTCACATAGATACATATACAAAAGAGAAGAAAAAGTGAGAAGAATACTTGGCAAATAATATGTTACATTCAGAAAAGTGAATCACTGCAGTTATTAAGTTAGTAACATGGTGTTAAGTGAATCTGCCTTTCAGCGGATAAGAAAGACTAAAATTAACACAGCCATCAAGAAGATTGGGTGGTGATTGGTCATTCTTATCTTGGTATCATTTTAGTGAAGTTTTTTTAATTACATTTATATTTTAATGAAGTTTAATCTATGCATGTTGATTTGTCAACCCAGGTCCTATTAATCCCAATTCAAGGATGCCAAAATATTAATGGATTGTATTTGCTAAGATTTCCCATACTGTTTTGTAATGTTTCGGATCCATTCTGATTATAGCATCATGGAGTGGAAGAAATCTTAGAAGTAATGCATCCCAACTCTACTCAGTGAAGGATCCAATCAAGCAATCAGGCTGACAGGTTATTATCTAACTTCTAACTTGAACAAGGCCAGTGAAGGAGAATTTACTCTGTCAAGTGGAAGTGTGTTCCCCTGGCTAACAGTTCATATAACCAAAAATATTTTTGTCTATTTAGTCATGCTTTCAGATAAATTATACATGGTGCTAGAAAATCCTTTCAGTTCTGCAAAACTTTCCAAAAGTTGCTATGAATGGCAAAATGCACTCATATTATTGTATTTTTAAGTCTCCCAAACTGGCCAAAAACCATGTTAAAAATGGAGTGGAAATTCTTGCTTCCATCCCTGGTGACATTTCTATGATATCAGATTTGTCTGGAAGCCCTGGAAATAATTATGTGCTAAAAAGTAGCATTATGTTGTAAAAACTGATTTTACTTTGCCAGAACAGAGAATAACCAACCTTGGCATTTTATGCTCTGGGTTTTACAGGAATTTGGATGTCTTGCTTCATTTATAATTTTATGTAGCACCACTAGCTGGCAGCATGTAACCAACTTTGGCTTAGGTTGAAAATCTAAGTAGGTTCAAAGTAGTATGGGAGTGAATCAGGAAATAGGAGGGCTGCAGGCTATGTTGAGAAGTTTTAAAAACGTTCCAAACAAGAAACACTATCTGTGCGATCACTAAGAGTTGACAATGACTTGATGACATCTGATCGAATAATCAAACAAGAAAGCAAGCAGTTTTGCAAAGTGGATTGTGCAGTGCAAGTTAAAGAAATTGCAGAATAGACATTAACATCATTTCTTCCTTTATTGTCAGGTATCTCAGAATATCAGCAGAATATTCTTTCCTTTCCCATTCCACATATTAAAAAGGCAGGGCAAAAATATAATAATAGCAATAACAAATAACAATAGCTGCTCCACTTCCTCTCTTTCTATTAAAGTCTCCCATGTGTTGGACCTGAGACTAAAAAGCTCTTGAGAAATCAAGCTTGTCTTCTTGCACTTTATCAAAAATCAGGAAAAGTAATGGTGTTCTAGAAAGATGTAACATCAATGACCCCACATCCTCTAGTTTAATCATTAACAACATTTTCATATGTTAGGTTTGTAGGCATACATGCACATGTGCACACCAATGCACATGTGCATGCACACATTGTAAGATTACCAAATTTCAGTGAGCTTATCCTCGAGGTACTAAGTGATCTCATGTAAAAATGCAGAATCTTCCTACATCATTCCACTGGACTGAAACTTTGCAGGAAAGTGTTAGATAATATGGTCATAGCCAGGGGCGGGATTCTACTGGTTCTGTCCAGCTCTGTACAACCGGTAGCTCTGAAGAGCAGCAGACATAGAACCAGTTCTATGTCTGCTGATGTTTTGGCCCACCCTCCCACCTGGGCTCTTACCTGACCTTTATTTCCTGCTTTTTCAACCTCAGCTGCCGTGCAAGGCACAGCCGCAGTTGAAAAAGCAGGAAAAAAGTGCTTTTTCAAATGCTGCTTCTCTGCATGCAGCGCTGCTCAGCTGTCCAGGCAGCAAGCTGATGATGATTTACAGGCACGCACAGCATGCAGGGAAGCACATCATAAATCACCAAACCTCATAAATCACCGAACCGGTAGTTAACCCTGTTGGATCCCACCCCTGGTCATAGCCTATAAGTCCTCCAGCTTGATTCTATTATATTAGAAGGTTTGCTTGCTTGCTTGCTTGTTTGTTAACAAAATGCATCTCATTTACTCTGTTTCAAAAGAAGTAGCAAAACCTTCTGCTATCAAGGAGGCAGTCTGATCAGTCCCTTAATTTGATCAAGAAATGGGCTGAGTGATACAACACACAGGGAAGGAATCTGACCAAGGCAACTATCCTTGTCTCCTTCCAGAAATCAGTTGGCAGCAACTTTTCTTTCTGCAGTCTTTCTTGCTATGTGGTCTGGAGCAGGAAGATTTTTTTTTCTGGGAATTTTCTAGCCCCTTTTTTACTCTCAAAAATATAAGGCAAGAAGATATATAAAAATATAAGTCAACTAGAGAGCTTATTTATTTATTTATTTATTTATTTATTTATTTATTTATTTATTTATTTATTATTGGGACTTGTATGCCGCCCCATCTCCGAAGACTCGGGGCGGCTCACAACTAAGAAACAATAGCAATAAATAATTAAAAAGAGATTAAACCCGATTACAAGCCCAAACAAATTTAAAATACATTAAAAATATAAAACCACCACCCCCCAGGAAAGAAAAGGTCACAGCCCGGATTAGTCAAACAACCAGGTCTTCAAATCATGGCGGAAGGTGCGGAGGTCAGGGGCCAGGGGGAGCCCCAGGGGGAGCTGGTTCCAGAGGTCAGGGGCCGCGACAGAGTAGGCTCGTCGTCGGGGGACTGCCAGCCGGCATTGGCCCACCGACGGGACCCCAAGGAGTCCTTGCCTGTGTGCTCGCACAGGGCGGTTGACATTTGATGTCGGCAGGAGTCACTCCCTTAAATATTGAGGACCCATGTCGTGAAGGACTTTGTATGTTAAAACTAAAACCTTGAATCTCACCCGAAGCGCAACCGGCAACCAATGCAGCAGCAGGAGGGGGGTAACATGGGAGAATCAGGAAGCTCCCATCACCACCCGCGCTGCCGCATTCTGCACCAGCTGCAGTCTCCGGATGGTATGCAAGGGCAGTCCTAAGTAGAGAGCGTTGCAGTAGTTGAGTCTAGAGGTAACAAGGGCATGAGTGACTGTGCGCAGGGCATCTCGGTCCAGGAATGGGCGTAGTTGGTGAACAAGATGGAGTTGGGCAAAGGCCCCCCTGGCGATGGCTCCCACCTGCTCCTCCAACCGGAGCCGAACATCCAGGAGGACCCCCAAATTCCGTGCCCTATCCACAGGGGGCAACACCGCTCCCCCTATGGCCAAAGATGGATATTCCTGACTGGGCCGAGATGCCGGTACGCACAGCCACTCAGTCTTGGCTGGGTTGAGTCGAAGCATGTTCCCGCTCATCCAGATCCGTACCGCATCCAAGCACTGGGCCATCAGGGAGAAGGCATCACTGATTTGGTTCGGGGTGGAGATGTACATCTGGGTGTCATCTGCGTACTGGTGGTAACTCACCCTGAAACCACGGATGATCTCACCCAGCGGCTTCATATGGGTGTTAAATAGCAGGGGGGGAGAGAACCGACCCCTGAGGGACCCCACACGAGCACCCTCGGGTCGACCTCTGCCCCCGCCAATACTGATTGCGATCGCCTGAGAGGTAGGAGGTGAACCACCGAGCACGGTGCCCCCCACTCCCAGCCCCTCGAGGCGTCGCAAAAGGATACCATGGTCGATGGTATCAAAAGCTGCTGAGAGGTCTAATAGGACCAGGACAGAGGAAAAACCTCTGTCCTGGGCCCTCCAGAGATCATCCATCAGTGCGACCAATGCCGTCTCCGTGCTGAAACCAGGTTGGAAGCCCGATTGATACGGATCTAGGTAGTCCACTTCATCCAGGAAAAGTGGAAACTGCTGAGCCACACACTCAACAACCTTCGCCAAAAGCGAAGGTTGGAGACTGGATGAAAGTTGTCTAACACGGTCGGGTCCAGGGCAGGCTTCTTCAGGAGGGGTCTCACCACCGTCTCCTTCAAGGCGGTGGGAAACAGGTGGCCTCCCTGGTGGCATAGGCCAGCCAGGAAGGACACGGGTCCAACAAACATGTGGTGGAACTCACGATAATCCTGTCCACTTCATCCTCGAAACAGGATCAAACTCATCCCACATCCAGGTATCTGTTCCTCAGACCACTGCAAATCCCGAATCCGGATCTTATCCGACAGATATTGACCAAACTCCTCAGCCCTTCCCAAGTCCCCTGTACAAAGGAGAGAGCAGGTAACCCGGAACAGGGCAGCTGGGCGGTTATCTGTGGACACTATGAGGGTGGAGAGATAAGACCTTTTCGCTGCTCTTGTAGCTACCAGGTAAGTCCTAATATGGGCTCTTAGCTGGGCTCTATCGGATTGGGAGCGGGTGGACCTCCACCTGCTCTCTAAACCCCTCCGATGACGCTTCATCTCCCGGAGCTCCTCAGTATACCAAGGAGCCATCCAGGATCCACGGCGTGAGAGGGGACGCATGGGGACAACCCTGTCAAGGGCATCCGATGCAGCCTGTTGCCAAGTGGCCTCCAGATCCTCGACAGAGCTGTGGGCATGGGAAGAGGGAAAGAACCCCAGGTCCATCTGGAACCTCTCAGGGTCCATCAGGCATCTGGGGCGGAACCATCTAAGTGGCTCCTCATCCCAGCAGTGGGGGGTGGCCTGTTGGAAGACCAGCCATAGGAGATAGACCATGGAATGGGCAGTGTCATAAAAGTGGCTTGCCCTCTGTCACTACGCCACTGTTCGGAGACAAAAACTAGCTCGAGAGTGTTTCCCCCCTCATGAGTCGGGCCTTGAATCAATTGGGTCAGGCCCATGGCTTCCATGGAAGCCATGAATTCCTGGGCCAAACCCGACACTCCCCCCAGGGAGGGCAAATTGAAATCCCCCAGGACTATAAGGCCCAGGAACTCCAATGCCACCCCCGAGAGGACATCGAGAAGCCCAGGCAGGGCTGCTGTCACACAGCTGGGGGAAAGGTATGTGAGCAGCAGGCCCACCCGACCATTAGGCCCCCATGTCTCACTCCCCCCTATCTCTGGAACAGTGACCTCCCTTGGAAACAAGGTCTCCCGCATAACCACAGCCACCCCCCCACCCCTTCCCTGGGCCCATGGCCGGTGTAAAACCCAGAAACCCAGTGGGCACAAATCAGCCAGAGGGACACCTCCCTCTGGGCCCAACCAGGTCTCGGTGATACAAGCCAGGTCCGCAGCCTCCTCCTCAATGTTCTCTCGGAGGAGGGGAGATTTATTAGCCACAGACCTGGCATTAAAATACACCAGCTTAATCCCAGGGGTCCCGGTTCCCATGCCCCCTGGGGAGGAGGCCATAGGGTCGGAGCATGCCACCGCACAAAGATGGCGGGCGTGCTCCGGCACATGATATGGCCCTATGCCTCGACGTCTCCTGCCAACCCCAACCACCCTGGGAATTGTGGTCCTCACCTCACACCCAGGAGCCACGGCAGCCCCCAACCCCCGCCCCCCACCATGCACCGGGCTGAGACCCATATCCCTGGGATCATTACCCACCCTCCTCCCTAGCCTTCTTCAAAATTTAGTTAAAAATTTGACTAAGGGGGCCCTAGTGAACCTCTATTTTGTAGCAGAACCCCACCCATACCCCACCCCCTGTCATGCCATCTCTCCGGGTTCCAAGACCCATCCTCGAGGTAAGCAGAAGATAGTGTAACAGGCCAAGCCCGAGAGGAAGGGAGTCCCCTCAGGGCATACAATTCCGCAACCAAATAAGATCGCATAATGGGAGGGCATTAGAGAACAGGCATAGGGATTGTCGAGAGTGGTAATGACAAGGCGGCAATAAAGTCTGGGTTTAGAGAACTTGGTAGGACCAAGGTGGTAAAAAACAGTTGGAGAGTCCAGACTCAAAGAAGCCAGGCTGCCCTCTCACGGCACACCGGTGACAGATGATCAAAGTCTCAGTCTAGACTGGGCCACGCTCTCTCACCGCGGGCATCCCAACATGTTCCGGTTAGGCTGATGGTAAGATGTTAAAAGGGTCCTAAAAGAAAAACGTGTCCCCCCTCTGCTGGTCTCTCACCCCAGCAGGGAGTACAACAAAAGTCTCATAACTGTTGACCAAGTTCGAGGGTGAGTACCAACACTCGCTTAGAGAAATAAAATCCTTTCATAACAAAACACTTTTAAAAAAAAGTTCTGCATGGTTTTCCCTTTGAAAAAGTAAGATGTTTCAAGATTTTTTTCTTTTTAAATATAAAAAAAACATTATTCTTAAATTGATAGACTGCTTTGTATAGCTTTCTTGCTCTAGCCTCCTTGGCCTTGTAGAATGTTAGCACCCACCTCTCTCCTAGAAGAATGAAATATTTTGAGAAATCTTAAAAAGAATATTATATTTCCCTGGATGAGAAATGGAGAAACATGTTTTTGGAGGCAGGAAGCAGACTCTTAATAGCCCCCACCTTTCCTAATAGTCCTCAGAAGATGTCCACACTTAAGAGGTAAAGAGATAGATAGTCCTATTTATCAACAAACTCCCTGCAGCAAGGTCTGAACAAAGGTAGGATTAGCCCTCAGCCACAGTAGGAATTGCCCAACAAGTCTCTTTATTGCATCAGCCCAAACTTCAACCACACTTAGCTTAGACAAATTTCTAGTATTTGTACATGGCACCATGGGTGTCTGACAACAGTCAATAGAATATATGTTCTTGCACAGGAACAGGAAGCTCAAGTGCAAAGCCCAAGAGAACGTATAAATACCCCCATCCCCCATTCTCAACTTCATGTGGTCAGCTGTCCAGGATCACATGTGCTTAGTGGTTCTGCTTCATCAATAAATGGACCCTCTTTCCAATCAGCCTCCAGCCTCCATTTTGTCTCTGTGCCTTTTTACTGGCTTGGAACTGGATAGCTCTTCCAACAGCCTATTAATAAAAACAAATATTATATTAAAAATAGTTCATGGCAGCAAGGTAAATACAATAAATGGATTTAATATTTTAAGCACAATTGATGTTTTTAATTTCTTTTTAAACTATTTATTGTGTTATGTTTTATTTGTGAGCCTCCCCGAGTCCTTTTGGAGAGTGGCAGCATACAAGTCAAATAAAATAAAATAAATAAATAAATAAATATTTACATTTAAGTTTGCTCTCCCTAAAATAAACCAAATTGGATAGGTTGCCACAACAATGTGGTCCCCAAAACATGCAACACATTTGATTTTAGGTGAAATTGGTGTTTTGTGCAAATCCAGAAACTAGTCTTTAAAAGGCAGTTGAGTATTCCCCTAAGTCTCAGTCAGTTAAGGCAATAATTTCCAACTTTGTGGTTCCCCAGAACTAGAACTCCAGTATTTCTTACTAATCTCCAAAGTGGCTGCAAATGTTCATCCAGACATATTAACAGGTTTGGTAAAGGCTGGATTAAGATCCCCTTTTCTTCATTTATTTACAATACGTGAGACTTTAGTGCACTGAAAGAAAAGAGGACACTTTGCAGCATCCAAAATTCTGAAAATCCAGAATGCAACTTCAGAACTGAATATTGAGCAAAATATCCAGTCTTGTGACTTAAGTTAAGTTAATTTGTAAGTAGCTCCCTTTCGTGCTTAAATTGTTTCATGAAAACTCCTATCAAATCTCAAAAGAACCAATATCCAAGCACGAGGTATTTTTATATGTCAGTGGTGGTGAAACTTTTTGGCACTGAGTGCTGAATCAGGAGAACGCACATGCATGCCGTGGAAACTAGAAAAATAGGTCCCTGGCATGCTGTGTGGGTGCGCCGGAAACCAGAAGCTCAGCTTCCTGGCATGCTCATGTGCACAAGTCACCTAGCCTTCCAGTTTCTAATGCACATGCACACACAAAGACCAGCTAGTTAGAGCATGCATGCATGCTGTGGAGCTGCTCTTCTGGTTTTTGGCGTTCCTGCACATGCAAAGACCAGATGGCTGGTACTCGCATGCGCACCAGGGAGATGCTCCTCTGGTTTCCGGTGCTTCCATGCACACGAAGACCAGCTGACCGACATACGCTTATGCACCAGAGAGCTGCTTTTCTGATTTCCAGTGGTCCTGCATATGCAAAGACCAACTGGTTGGCGTGTATGTGCATGCCAAAACTCAGAAGAGCAACGGGCAACAGCTGGCATGCCCAGAGAGATGGCTCTGCATGCCACTTCTGGCATGCCTGCCATAGGTTTGCCATCATAGGTATATGCTATTACTATGGCATGCATCTATGACAAAAATGCAAAAGAACATAATACCGTTTAACAGGTGATGTGCAGACTTACTATTTTTATACAGGTTACTTAATAAAAGTGGCTTGGTTCAGTGGTAATATTCATTTTTGGAATATTCATATTTGAAATTCATCATTTTCCTGTCAAAGCTAGCAGGGAATTACAGTATTAGAACAAGATTGACCAAGATTACTGTTGGAGAACTACCCATTTTGGAAATGTTAACTACCTGAGGAGTTTTAATGTATCATGCTTTTGCTTCTTTTTTTTTTGCAAAAAGTTTTTAATTTTTTAATTATTTAAATACATCTTTGTGAGAACAAAGTGGTCCCAGGTGTTTTACATTTTAAATCAGTCATAACCATGATCACAAATATAACTTTCTAACATCACATCATTATCTGCTATCATATTTTCTTCTTTATATTCTCATAAATTGCTTTGTATCAGCCTCTTTATTTTTATTCATTCTCTATCTTTCTTAATCATATATTCAACATGTTTACAGTTTAATCTATTCATATCATTTCATTGATCATTCAAAATTTCATCTCAATTTATGGTTATCCCTTAATAAATCCTCTTTCCATTATTACATTTGCCTCTGTTACATATATTTATGTTTTCTATGTGCTTCCTCCCCTTTAACTTCTCATTTTTTCACAAATACATTTTCCATCTTATTTTATCAAACTTATAACAATATATCCTCACAACCTTATACAAGTGGATAACAGAATATTTAATTTATTAAAAATATACTAATCGATCTCTAATTTCCTTAATCATGTATTCTTGTACTCACCATGTTTACAATTTCATACCATTCTTTAAGCATTCAATAAGCTGATGTCACGATGAGACCAGAAGCAGCGAACAGAAGTCTCCGTTCCTGCACTGGCTTCTCGCTATTTGTGGGCTCCAGACAGAGCTGAAAGCCACCTTGGAGGGGCAGCGAAGCTAAGCAGAGGCACCCGGTGAGGTTCTGGGGGAGAACACAACTCCACTGTGGAAATCCCAAGCTTGCTTTCTACATCACGACAGAGAGAAGAGCAGGCCAAGATGGTCACTACAAAGTTGGGACAGCCGAGGAACATCTAAGTGCAGTGCAGGAGTGGAGATTGGGAATGGTGCTTTGAGAAGGGTGAGAAGAATTCATTTTATTTGTACTTACCCCAAAAAGACTATAACAGAGAAGATTAAAGAATTGTGTTAGCAGCGGCTTGGAAGATAGAAGAAGAAGAGTTGAGAAACACAAAGAGTTTTAAAAACTTAAAATTTCAAAAGGAATTAAATTGGAAGAACACTAATTTGGATTGGTGATTGGACAGGATTTGGCATTGAAAGGCATTAATTTGAATGCTGGAAATAATTGTTCTAAAGAGAAATAATATTTGATTCTTAAAATTGGTGAAGCTAAATAAAGAAATGGAAAAAGAGTGGCTGTAGAACTGGACTAAAAGTGACACCTGTTGATGAAAGAAAAATTCTGTAGATCCCTTTAAACTAACGATTTCAGCAAAAGAAAAAGTTAAAAAGGAATAAAAGAAATATATTATAACAAGACCCCTGGAAGCTGAAATATATTATGATCAAAGAGTAAGGATACAGGAGGCTATCACCCCTGGAATTATCGGTATTTGGACTGACTAACATTGGGAAATAAAGATCTGAGGATATTGATATATTAAAAACAAAAAAGAAACACTGGTTTAAATAAAATAAAACTTATTGGATACTGGACAGTTGGAACAATAAGCAATATAAAGATGAGTGATATATGCAAAGAAATAAAGATGGACATGTGAGCTATAAATGAGATGTGGGACAGAATGTTGGATTTATGCACTAAAATACGGAATATAGAGGAAAATTCAGAAATGCCGATGGTAGCAGAAGAAGAAAGAACAAAGAAGAGGGAGGAGCTAGAAGAAAGTGAAACTAATGAAATGGAACAAAAGGAACAAATAATACAAAAAAAGAAAAAAGAAGTTGAATATGAGATATTAATGATAGATACAATAAATAAGGGGGGATACTGAGACTGAAATGCTGATAAATGAAATAGTTAGGCAATACAGAGGGGAGACAAAAAAAGGGTGGGGACAAACTTAAAGAAATGGGAGAAAAAATATCAGAAAATTATGATAAATGGAGGAAGGATTAAGAGGAAAAGCCAAAAGGTGATAGAAAATGGTAAGCAAGCAAAGAAATGATGAATTAATATAAAAGAAAGACTTAGAGACAATGGTTAGAAATGGAAAAGAGGGACACTTGTAGTAAAACATATATAATAGATTTTGAGGAATTGGGATTAACAATTAGAATAAGAAGGAATAATCTAAATGTAATAGATATGAAAATAAGAATTTATAATTGTTTAATCAAGTAAGATAGATAAATGTTTATGTAAGATATAAGGGATTAATAGTTAAGATATGAAAAGATATGCTATGTGATATTATTGGCTAAAAGAAAATGTATTTGTGTAAAAATGAGATGTTAGAGGGAAGGGAACATAGAAAATAAAATATACACAACAGTGGCAAATGTAATATTGGGGGGATATAATAGGGGATAATATAAATTAAGATGTTTTTGCTTCTTGAACTGAAGCAAGAAAGGGACTAAACTCAGAAACTGAATGGGCTTTTTTGCTAGTAGATAAATTATAATTTGATTTCTAAATGAATTTTTAAACATGAGAACAATGATACCATAAAATGAGACCCTAAACTGAGATCAAATACCATTGTTCCTACATTAACTGATGAGCATAATGTTCAATGAATATATATTTGCTCTTTGGCTGAATCCAGCTTACCAGAAGCAACAATAGATCTTTTTCTGGTTCCAAGGGCAGCGTCCCCAATATTTCTCTTCCCTATAACATTCTTTGTAAGATCGGCACACGCCACCATATGGACATCTTTTGGGTTTGGCTTGGGTAAATCCTAGAAAATTAAACAAGAAAAGTAATACTGAACATCATAAATAAAGTTCTTTCTTAAGTGAAATCATTTTCTAGATAGAGAATGCAGCTATTTGTGTTCAGAGTATGGATAAAGTTTCTTATGATTTTATCCCTCTCAACTATAGTAGTGTAATCATGCACACACAGACACACCCATACAAGCAGAAAAGTATCTTACCTGACAATGAGAGGAAGAGAATAAGACACACAAGTAAGATCTTCATGACTGTCTATCAGAGCTACTACAGTATCAGTGTTGTTTTAAGATGGGGAATGGCAGCATCACAAAAGAAGAGAAGAAAAACTGTGGGAGAGTAACAGATAGTTCTCTGATGGAATGGAATGATCTGCTGGGAAGCATAGCAGCAGGAACAACAGTATAATGTTTGTATGAATATGTTTGTAGCATTATCTTTGCTCTGAAAGATTGTTACAGATTCTCTCCCAGTTGTGTTCATACAGGCATAATATGGCTTATTGTTTGAGGTTTGGTGTGTTGTATGAACTCAGGCATTGTGCATTATCTTCTCTAAAATTGTCGGGGGTCCATTAATTCGATAAATTAAAGAATAAAAATGAGCATTTGTAGCAGAAATGTCTCTAAACTACTCATTTATTATTTATTAATAATATTTGTGTGCCACCCATTTCATCTAGAGATGACTCTAAGCAGCTTGTAAACATTAAAAACAGGTAAACTTTAAAATTAAAAGATAAAGATTAAAAACATTAAAATAATAAGGGGCTTGATACTGTTTTTGATTCCAGATGTTGAACAACAGGTCATGTAGCCACCTAATAAAAAATGTCATCACCTTTGTGAGGTATTTCCTTGACAAGATATGTCAAATTGATGTATATGAAACAGGAAAAGCATTTTCTTTTGGCTTCAGGATAATATACTTTTATTTGGATCCCTCAGATCTTTGGAGTTGCCTTTGTTTTGATGGGGGGGAATGGAATGTCTTGAGTATTCTTTCTAGAATAAAAATAAAAGTATTTCCAATTTTCTGTTTGCCTCAACAAGGGAATGACTTAAAAGAAGAAAAGATTAAAAAATATGTTTAAAATCCTCACAGCCGCAGAAGCCTAATAACAAGCAATACACAGCATGATTCATTTCCACATTATCTTAAGTAATGAAACAAAACCTATTTTGTAACTTGTTAGTCACTTGCAAACTCTCTTTTGTCCTGCTGCACAAAGACTATGTAAATATGTCCCTGGCATTTTGTCAGTAACATGTGACAAATAACTAAAACAGCATGACTCTTGGATTTAGCCTGTAATCTGAAAACTCACTGGCATCCAGATAATGAAAAAACTTCCTAAAACCAAATGAGAATTGAAACAAGCAAGATTAAATATTAAGTATTTTTCCTAACTTCAAATTTTATCAGCATTGTTAGTAGAAGAACATATGCAACACCCTTAAGCATATCACATTATTTTGTAATAACAGAAAGCAAAGCAGATAATAACAAGCCCTGGAAATGACTAGGAACAGGACAATTGAAGAAAGAGGGAGAGTCTACAAAGACCAAATCTTAAGAATAAATGCATATAAAGCTAGAATTGAGAAGACAGCAATAGATAGCAAGTGCCACCTCTACAAAAAAGCTGAAGAAACAGTGGACTATCTAGTTAGCTGTTGCATAAAGATTGCACAGACTGACTACAAACAATGGCATGACAAAAGTAGCAGCAATTTTATTTATTTATTTATATTTGAACTTGTATGCCGCCCCATCTCCAAGACTCAGGCTGCTCACAACTAAAAACATAGAACAATAAATATTTAAAAAGACATTAAACTAACAAGCCCAAATATAAGACACAACAAGACAATAAAATATATTAAAAACCCATCCCTCCCCAAAGGAGGGTCACAGCCCGGTTGGTCAAACAACCAAGTTTTTAATTCGCGGAAGGTGGAGATCAGGGGCCAGACGGAGCTCCAGAGGCAGTTGATTCCAGAGGTCGGGGCGCAACAGAGAAGGCTTGTTGTCGGGGAAGTACCAACCGGCATTGGACCGCCGATGGAACCCCGAGGAGCCCTTGCCTATGAGCCCGCACAGGGCGGCCAGAGTTAGCTATTGGAAGAAGACGCTCCCTCAGATATTGGGGACCCATGCCGTGTAGGACTTTGAATGTTAAAACTAAAACCTTGAATCTCACCCGAGCGCAATCGGCAACCAATGCAGGCCATGCAGGAGGGGGATAACATGGGAGAACCGGGTAACTCCCATCACCACCCGCGCGGCCGCATTCTGCACCAACTGCAATCTCCAGATGGTATGCAAGGGCAGTCCTAGATAGAGAGCGTTGCAGTAGTCGAGTCTCGAGGTGACAAGGGCATGAGTAACCGTGCGTAGGGCGTCTCGATCCAGAAAAGGGCGAAGTTGTCGAACAAGACGGAGCTGGGCAAAGGCCCCCCTGGCGACGGCCCCCACCTGCTCCTCCAACCGGAGCCGTGCATCCAGGAGGATGTGCATTGGAAGATCTGAAGAAATGTCACTTGTCTGTAAGCAAGAACTGGTGGGGAAAATAGAAAAAATAATAAAAAATGAAGAAGCTAAAGCACTCTGGAGACTTTAAACAGACAGGAAGCACATAGCACCCCAGACTTAACCATTGTTGATAAGAAAGCCAGGAAAGTCGGAATAGTAGATGCTGCAATACATCAATACAAACTCTGCAATACAGAGGCAGCAGAAAAGAGACAAAGCTGGAGAAAAATCACAAAATGCAAAGACCTAAGATTTTTGTCTCTATGTCTAAGATTTCTGACATTGTATTCCTCTTAGTTTCCTATATTCACTCACTTTCTGGCAAATCTGCCACATATAAAATAATAGTGATTACTTAATTAAACATTATTGATTAAGTAACATTGAATCCATATAAGTATTTCAGGCTATAGAATTGAAAACATGAAAATCCTTTTCCTGCTTTTTGCTGTCCTTGTCTTTGCAGTCCTGCCTGGATCAGTAAAGTTAATAACAAGAAGGAAAATTCTGTTCTTTCTAATGAAATAGGACCACGTTTGCCAGAAGGATAGGAGAGTCGGCTTTGTTCTTTCATTCCAAGCATATTTTATTTTTTATTTTTATTTATGGTTCATTGCATAGTCAGCCAGATGTTTAGACTGGACTAGGCATTTTCAAGCACAAATTAACAACTATTCAAGGAATTTATATGTGACTTCCGGGTTGAGCCTTCTCGAGAACGGGCGGCGGTTTGCGATCATCCGCGACCGCAGCCTGGCTCTTGCGTCAGAGAGCCCCAATCCTGCAAGGTTCGGGGCTGAAGCTGCCTCATAGGGGCGGCGGAGAAAGGGAAATCTGCCAGCCAGAGTGAGGGGAGCCGCATCTCCCCCCTTTTGGATCTGGTCTTTTCCCTCCAAAGACGTTAAGAAGTGGTGGTCAAAAATGGCCACCTCGAAGAGAAGGTCTCAACGGGATAAAGACTGGTGCAGGAGGAAAGAGAGAAGTCGACAGCAGAGGAACCAGGAGTATTGGATGGTAAGATCAAGGCACCCCGGGATTAAGATAAAGATGAGTTTTTTTTAAAAAAAGAAACAGAAGCGGTGCAGTCTCAAGTGAAGGAAAAAATAAGTAAAATATTTTTGACAGCTATAAGGGGCTTCGAACCGGGAAAGGAAGAAGCCAGCGTAAGAATTTAAGTTTGGGGCTCGGAAAACTTTGAATATCAAAATAAAAGGAAAGGGTTAAGACTCTGTGCAGAAAGTGCCACTTTGTGGAGAAAAATTGGAAGCTAAAGAAGAAAGAAACTATCTTGTTCCTTTGTGGATTGGAGTTGTTACATTTTAAAGAGACGCTGAAACAAAAAAGCAAGACTCATAGAAAGTGAAAGCTTGAATACACAAAGACGGACTACCGGATTAGTTGGTGACATTGATATAGATTCTGGACTTGGGTTAGGATCTTAGAAAATTTAAAGAAGAAGAAATAAGGAAAACAAAAATTCTGGTGGCCATCCAAAGAATCAAAAATGGAGTTTAAAAGTATGAAAGAACTGCTACAGGAAGTGACTGAACTAACTTGGCTCATTGCAGAAAACATGGGCATTGAAATGGTGAATAAAAAACAAGAAGAAGGAACCTTGGAAAGGGAGGAGCCAGCACAAGAGAAAGCCATTTTAAAAAGACAATTAATACAAAGATCAATACAAATAAAAGGGAAAGGAAGGGTGGCTAAAAAAACGGAACCTAAGAAAGTATCTAAAAAGGGGGACATTTATGAAATTAAGCATGTTAGAAAGGTTCAGAAGGAAAGGGAACAGAAAGGTAAAGAGAGAGAGAGGATTCAAACTGGACAGAGAAGGGGGGGAGCAGGATAAAAGGGAGGAGAAGGGAGCCAGCACAAGCGAAAGCCATTTTAAGAAGACAACTAACACAAAGATTAATACAAATAAAAGGAAAGGAGGATGGTCAAAAAACGAAACTTAAGAAGGTAATTAAAAAGGGGAACATTCATGAAATTAGGCATGTTAGAAAGGTCCAGAAGGATAGGGAGCAGAAAGGTAAAGAGAGAGAGAGATTCAAACTGGATAGAGAAGGGGATAGCAGGATAAAAGGGAGGAGAAGGAACAAGAAACAAGAACAGAAGATAGAGAAACATGGGAACTACATAATGAAGAAAGAAACTTGTTTGCATAGAGATAATGGCTAATGCATTAAGAAGGGGGTTCTGCATGAAGAAGTGGTAATAAGAATATATTGCAATTATAAAAGTGTAAAACAATAGGGTTACTGACAATTTCTACTGGTAAAAGGTCACACTTTTATTTCTTATTTATAAAAGAAAGGTAAATGTTGATTAGATAAATTGAATTAATTGAAATGATTTTAGAAAATGTTTAAAAATGAGATTTGTCAATAACCAAGATTAGTTATTTTTATTATTATTTTGGAACCATAAATAAACCTTAGGGGGATATGTGTTGCAGAACCCGATTGATTAGAGATATATTGTAAGGTAGCTTTTCTTTTTCCTTTTCCTTTTTCTTTCTTCTCTATCTTTCGCTTTAAAGGGAATGATCATGATTATGCTACTATATTAACCACTGAGGTGTCACTTTCAAAGTAGTAAAAGGGGGCAAGTCTAGGTTTTTTTTCTCATTCTTTTTGTGTTAAAACCTGTACGGATTTAGAATCATGGAGAGAATATGTGATGAAAGGGCAAATCTGACGGATAAAAGAATTCTGTAAATGATAAAAGGGTATTAATAATGTGAAGATAATTAAAGGATAGATATGGATGAACTTTATCTTTAATATGATGGGCAAACATATTGTTATTTGTAAGATTTATAAATGTGTTTTTAATATATATATATATATTTGCAATTAACTCGAAATGAACTGGGGGGTTATACAGATTGAGATTAAGATTTGAGATTAGGATTAATTTCTCTGACCCTTTGTTTGCCAAAATGGAATAGAAGTAAAAATGGGATAAAATAGGAAGTTAAATGTTTAAAATGAATATAGATCTACTGTCATATTTGCATGTAAAAGTGACGACCCAGGAACATGCTGTCTACTGAAAAGAGCTGTTTTAAAAAATTGTTAAAAATTGAATAAAATTTGTTATAAAAAAAAGGAATTTATATGTAAATATAAATGGGGATGGGAGTTTTAATGATTGATTTTAGTGTTTTGATTGTAAATTGTGTTTCTTATTTAATTTCTTTTTAATTGTATATTTTGTACTGTTTTTATGGTTGTATGCCGCCCTGAGCCCTCAGGGAGAAGGGGCGGCTTAGAAATCAAATCAATCAATCAATCAATCAATCAGAGAATGTTCTAATCATGCAATGAGATATTTAGAAACAGAAATAAGTCTTTTTCTACATAATACTAATACAGTACACAGAACTCTAAATACTCCCTCCAGTCTTAATGATCATATCAAGAAGGTTATTAATTTTTTGAAAGCAATGCTGGAATAGATTATCAATACCTTCTTCTGAGGTTTTTCTTTCCAAGCTCACAGTCAAGCTACAGGACTGAGTTTCCTGGTGGTGTTTCATGACAGAGTTAACCAGAAGACCAGAGAAAGAGAATAGATTGACCATGTTTCTAAAGGAACTAATGAGGGAACCATCCAGAGACAAGTTGGTATGTTGGTAGCAAAGGAGAAGGAAGCTGATTATTTTTTGCCCAAAGATTTTCTACTCTAACCTCAAACTGTAATGAAGCATTCTAAGCCAAAAACTTTTCCTTCAGACAAGCAGCATCTCATGATCATAGGTTAAAATATATTGCAAAAGTTAGGTGATTTTCTTTTCCTAATTTCCTTAGAAACATACCTATGCCAGCCAAGCAATTCAGATCAGGGCAGGCTTCAGCTTTGCCTTAAAATGAAACTCTGTGAAATCTAATTATTTTCAATAAATCTACAAAGCACCTGGGATCCTAAATGGGATATGTCCCTATACATACATACATACATACATACATACATACATACATACATACATACCTATAAGTTATGAATACACACACACACATATATATATTGGGGTGTATGTGTGTGTGTTTTTACTCACCCTATGACTGACCTCTTCTTTTCTTTCCACAGGAAGGAAGTGTTTGAAAGGACGTGGAATCTGCAAAATACGTTGTCCTAAACGCACTACAAGCTATGGGAAACAAGATTGTCTTTTTTTCCCAGCACTGCTGTGTATGATGTAAGAAATATCTCCTCCATTAGAAATATTACACTGGGAGCTTTGGGCACTTTGTCTATTTGCTATTTGTATTGTAAAAAGTACTGCAAGGCATTTTCATGGAGAAGAACTAATGTTTTCAGTGAATATATTGGAATCAGGGAGGGTGAGACAGATTTAAGAGAGACTGATGTTCATTGAGCAGGATCAATTACATGAAATGATTATTTTATTGTATTTGTACAGAATTTTGGAAATAATGGCTTACTGCTGCTGCCCTCATGAAGACTTTCAGGATCCAGCCATGAAATGGTATCATTGCCTGCAATTGCTTTAACTTCCTTTATGCAAACCCAAATTATTATTCATTAGATTCTAAAGCATTTTTCTTCAAAAGTAAAATTTGCAAAATTTGCTTAGAAAAGAAGCTTTTCCTTTGCTGCTTTTAATAAAGTAAAATATGCATTGAAATTTTCATGTGATTTATTTTTTGGAACCTGCCAACAAGATATTTGCCTGCCTCATGTGTGTCAAGCTATAGTTTACATATTTATTTATTTATTTATTTATTAGACTTATATGCCGCCCCATCTCCGAAGACTCGGGGCGGCTCACAATCAAAACATATAGTACAGTAGTTATTTAAAAGAATTAAATAATTTAAGCCCGATAAGACCAAATTAAGGTGAATTAAAATTATCCCATGGCCCAGGTGAGGTAATCACAGCCCGATTTGGTCAAACAACCAGGTCTTTAAGTCGCGCGGAAGGTGCGGAGGTCAGGGGCCAGACGGAGGTCCAGAGGCAGTGCATTCCATAGGTCAGGGACCGCTACAGAATAGGCTCGTCGCCGGGGACCGTCAGCCGACATTGACTTGTCGACGGGACCCCGAGGAGTCCTTGCCATGTGTCCGCACGGGACGGTGGCGCTCGACATCGGCAGGAGCCGCTCCCTTAAATATTGTGGACCCATGTTGTGTAGGACTTTGAATGTTAAAGTCAGAACCTTGAATCTCACCCGAGCGCAACCGGCAACCAATGTAGGGCGCAGAGGGGGGTAATATGGGAGAATCGGTAACTCCCATCACCACCGCGCGCGCATTCTGCACCAGCTGCAACCTCCGGATGGTATGCAAGGGCAGTCCTAAATAGAGAGCATTGCAGTAGTCGAGTCGTGAGGTGACAAGGGCATGAGTGACTGTACGCAGGGCATCCCGGTCCAGAAACGGGCGAAGCTGGCGAACCAGCCGGACCTGGGCAAAGGCCCCTGGCGCGGCCCCACCTGATCCTCTAGCTGGAGCCTGTATCCAGGAGGACCCCAGGTTCCAGCCTATCCACAGGGGCAACACCACTCCCCCTATGGTCAACGATGGACATTCCTGACTGGTCGAGATGCCGGTATGTACAGCCACTCAGTCTTGGCTGGGTTGAGCGAGAAGCATGTCTCCGTCCATCCAGGTCCGTACGCTTCCAGACGGAGTCATCAGGAGAGGGCATCACTGATCTGGCCTGGGGTGGAGATGTATAGCTGAGTATCATCAGCATACTGATGGTATCTTACCCCAAAACCACGGATGATCTCACCCAGCGGTTTCATGTAGATATTGAATAAGAGGGAGAGGACTGACCCCTGAGGGACCCCACAGGTGAGTACCCTCGGGGTCACCTCTGCCCCCCCGTCCAGCACCGATGCACCGCCTCGTGAGGTAGGAGGAGAACCACCGAGTACAGTGCCCCCACTCCCAAGCCCCGAGGCGTCGCAAAAGGATACCATGGTCGATGGTATCGAAAGCCGCTGAGAGGTCTAATAGGACCAGGACAGAGGAATCCCCTGTCCCGGCCCTCCAGAGATCATCCATCAGTGCGACCAATGCCGCCCGTGCTGAAACCAGGCCGGAAGCCCATTGGTCGGATCTAGGTAGTCCACTTCATCCAGGAAAAGTGGGAACTGCTGAGCCACCACACTCTCCACAACCTTCGCTAAAAACGAAGGTTGGAGACTGGACGAAAGTTGTCTAACACGGTCGATAGTCCAGGGCAGCTTCTTCAGGAGGGGCCTCACCACCGCCTCTTTCAGGGCACGGCTGGAAGGACACCTCTCTTAATGAAGCTTGACCACTGCTCGGAACCAACGCAGGTGACTCCCTGGTGGTATAAGCCAACCAAGAAGGGCACGGGTCCAACAAACATGTGGTGGAACTCAGGCCGCATAATCCTGTCCATTTCATCCTCGAAACAGGATCGAACTCAGTCCAGATCGTATCAGCCAGACTGTTTGCACCACGATCCTCAGACCACTGCAAGGTGGAGCAAACCCGCGCCCGAATCCGCGAAATTTTATCCAACAGATATTGACC
Organism: Naja naja; assembly: GCA_009733165.1. Classification (NCBI taxonomy): domain Eukaryota; kingdom Metazoa; phylum Chordata; class Lepidosauria; order Squamata; family Elapidae; genus Naja; species Naja naja. The sequence goes on along the minus strand of CM019148.1, from coordinate 33,070,420 downwards.
AAATTCCTCAGCTCTTCCCGGAGAGGGTCCACCCACCTCCCGGATATAGGAGGAGGGGTGGCCTAAACAGGGCGGCTGGGCGGTTATCTGCGGGACGCTTATGAGGGTGGAGAGATAGGACCTTCTCGTGCCTCCCTCATAGCTACCCAAGTAGTCCTAATATGGGCTCTTAACTGGATTCGATCAGGTTGGAGCGGTGGCCCTCCACTTGCTCTCTAAACCCCTCCGACGGCGCTTCATCTCTCGATGGTTCCTCTGTATACCAGAGAGCCACCCGGGATCCACGCCCTGAGGGGACGCATGGGGACAACTCTGTCAAGGGCAGCCCCAGCAGCCTGTTGCCAGCTGCCGCTAGGTCCTCGGCGCAGAGTTGTGGGCAGGGAGTGGGAAAGACCCCAGTTCCGCCTGGAACCTCACAGGGTCCATCAAGGCGTCTGGGCGAACCATCTCAGTGGTTTCCTCATCCCAGACGGTGGGAGCGGCCTGTTGGAAGACCAGCCGAAGGAGATAGTGATCAGACCATGGGACGGGCAGGGTCGTACAGTTAGCCTGCCTATATCACTCCGCCACCGTTCGAGACAAAACTAGTTCGACCATAGTGTTTCCCCCTCATGATTGGGCCCTGAACCAACTGGGTCAGGCCCATGGCCCCCCATGGAGGCCATGAACTCCTGACCACACCAGACGCCCCCCCAGGGAAGGCAGGTTAAAATCCCCAGACCATAAGCCCTGGGAGATCCACCGCACCCCCGAGGGACGTCGAGAAGCCCAGGCAGGGCTGCTGCACACAGCTGGGGAAAGGTATGTCAGCAGCAAAGCACCCGACCATTAGGCCCTCCACCTCAAGAGGAGAGTCTCACATCCGCCTATCTCGGAACCGACCTCCCTTGGAATCCGGTCTCCCCGAATAACTACGGCCACTCCCCCACCCTCCCCTGGGCTCGAGCGCGGTGCAGAATCCAAAACCTGGGGGCATAAGTCAACAAGAGGCCCCTCCCTCTGGCCCCAACCAGGTCTCGGTGATACAGGCCAGGTCCGCAGCCTCCTCCTCGATCAGCTCACGGAGGAGGGGATTTATTAGCCACGGACCTGGCATAAAAAATACAGCCGTCTGAGCCCAGGAGGCCCAGTTTCCCGTGCCCCCAAGGAGGAGGTCATAGGGTCGGAGGCGCCACCGCTCGAAGATAGCGCTGGCGCGGTCCCAAACATAATTTGGGGCCCCATGCCTCCTCGTCTCCTGCCAATCCCAGCCACCCTAGGGTATTGCGGTCCCCGACCTGCACCCCCGTCCCCATCAGCCCCCCAGCCCCCTCCCCCTACCCCACCATGGAACCGGGCCGTATCCCACCCCACCAGCCATTTCCACCCTCCTCCCTAGCCTTCTTAGAAAATTGGTTAAAAATTTAAGTAAAGGGGCCCTAGTGACCCTCTTTTGCATTTTATTAGAGCCCCGCCCCACCCTATCCCTCTGCCATGCCATCTCTCTGGTTCCATAACCCATCCTCGAGGTAGGCAGAAGATAGTACAATAGGGGCAAACCCGAGAGAGGGAGTTCTCTCAGGGCCTGCAATTCTGCTACCGTGTAAGATTGTATGTAAAAGCATATTTAAAAGCGGACATGAGGGTTAAAGAGATGACAACTACAATACGCAACAAAGTCTGGTATATAACTTGGTCTAGTCCAGATATTATTATATTGTCCATTAGAGAGTCCAGATTCGAAGACCAGGCTGCCTCTCACGGCAGACCAGTGGGAAGATGTCCAACCTCGATCTGGAATAGGCCACGCTCTCTCACCACGGCATCTCCAATGTAAACCGTAGACAAAAGGTCTTAAATGGCTGCATAGGGAGGGAGTGTGTCCTTCTTGCTGGTCTCTCACTCCAGCAGGGGCACAACCAGACCCCGCAGCCAAGAACCAAGATAAAGGGTATGGAGCCAGCTGGGATTTTACTCCCAGCAGGAAG
>CM019148.1:32923618-33067453 GCA_009733165.1 Naja naja | reverse complement strand
AAAAGGTATTAATAATGTGAAGATAATTAAAGGATAGATATGGATGAACTTTATCTTTTATATGATGGGCAAACATATTGTTATTTGTAAGATTTATAAATGTGTTTTTAATATATATATATATATTGCAATTAACTCAGAAATGAACTGGGGGTTATACAGATTGAGATTAAGATTTGAGATTAGGATTAATTTCTCTGACCCTTTGTTTGCCAAAATGGAATAGAAGTAAAAATGGGATAAAATAGGAAGTTAAATGTTTAAATGAATATAGATCTACTATCATATTTGCATGTAAAAGTGACGTGACCAGGAACATGCTGTCTACTGAAAAGAGCTGTTTTAAAATTGTTAAAAATTGAATAAAATTTGTTATAAAAAAAAATTTATATGTAAATATAAATGGGGATGGGAGTTTTAATGATTGATTTTAGTGTTTGTTATGTAAATTGTGTTTCTTATTTAATTTCTTTTAATTGTATATTTTGTACTGTTTTTATGGTTGTATGCATAGGCCCTCAGGAGAAGGGACTTAGAAATCAAATCAATCAATCAATCAATCAATCAGAGAATGTTCTAATCATGCAATGAGATATTTAGAAACAGAAATAAGTCTTTTCTACATAATACTAATACAGTACACAGAACTCTAAATACTCCCTCCAGTCTTAATGATCATATCAAGAAGGTTATTAATTTTTTTGAAAGCAATGCTGAATAGATTATCAATACCTTCTGGAGGTTTCTTTCCAAGCTCACAGTCAAGCCTACAGGACTGAGTTTCCTGGTGGTGTTTCATGACAGAGTTAACCAGAGACCAGAGAATAGATTGACCATGTTTCTAAAGGAACTAATGAGGGAACCATCCAGAGACAAGTTGGTATGTTGGTAGCAAAGGAGAAGGAAGCTGATTATTTTTGCCCAAAGATTTTCTACTCAACCTCAAACTGTAATGAAGCATTCTAAGCCAAAAACTTTTTCCTTCAGACAAGCAGCATCTCATGATCATAGGTTAAAATATATTGCAAAAGTTAGGTGATTTTCTTTTTCCTAATTTCCTTAGAAACATACCTATGCCAGCCAAGCAATTCAGATCAGGGCAGGCTAGCTTTGCCTTAAAATGAAACTCTGTGAAATCTAATTATTTTCAATAAATCTACAAAGCACCTGGGATCCTAAATGGGATATGTCCCTATACATACATACATACATACATACATACATACATACATACATACATACCTATAAGTTATGAATACACACACACATATATATATTGGGGTGTATGTGTGTGTTTTTACTCACCTATGACTGACCTCTTCTTTTCTTTCCACAGGAAGGAAGTGTTTGAAAGGACGTGGAATCTGCAAAATACGTTGTCCTAAACACTTTTTCAAGCTATGGGAAACAAGATTGTCTTTTTTCCCAACTGCTGTGTATGATGTAAGAAATATCTCCTCCATTAGAAATATTACACTGGAGCTTTACACTATTTGTATTGTAAAAAGTACTGCAAGGCATTTTTGGAGAAGAACTAATGTTTTCAGTGAATATTTGGAATCAAGGGAGGGAGAGACAGATTTAAGAGACTGATGTTCATTGAGCAGGATATTACATTGATTATTTTATTGTATTTGTACAGAATTTTGGAAATAATGGCACTGCTGCTGCCCTCATGAAGACTTTCAGGATCCAGCCATGAAATGGTTCATTGCCTGCAATTGCTTTAACTTCCTTTATGCAAACCCAAATTATTATTCATTAGATTCTAAAGCATGTAAAATTTGCAAAATTTCTTAGAAAAACTTTTCCTTTGCTGCTTTTAATAAATAAAATATGCATTAGAATTTTCATGTGATTTATTTTTGGAACCTGCCAACAAGATATTTGCCTGCCTCATGTGTGTTCCAAGACTCGGGCTCACAATCAAAACATATAGTACAGTAGTTATTTAAAAGAATTAAATAATTTAAGCCCGATAAGACCAAATTAAGGTGAATTAAAATTATCCCATGGCCCAGGTGAGGTAATCACAGCCCGATTTGGTCAAACAACCAGGTCTTTAAGTCGCGGCGGAAGGTGCGGAGGTCAGGGGCCAGACGGAGGTCCAGAGGCAGTGCATTCCATAGGTCAGGGACCGCTACAGAATAGGCTCGTCGCCGGGGACCGTCAGCCGACATTGACTTGTCGACGGGACCCCGAGGAGTCCTTGCCTATGTGTCCGCACGGGACGGTGGCGCTCGACATCGGCAGGAGCCGCTCCCTTAAATATTGTGGACCCATGTTGTGTAGGACTTTGAATGTTAAAGTCAGAACCTTGAATCTCACCCGAGCGCAACCGGCAACCAATGTAGGCCGCGCAGGAGGGGGGTAATATGGGAGAATCGGGTAACTCCCATCACCACCGCGCGCGCGCATTCTGCACCAGCTGCAACCTCCGGATGGTATGCAAGGGCAGTCCTAAATAGAGAGCATTGCAGTAGTCGAGTCGTGAGGTGACAAGGGCATGAGTGACTGTACGCAGGGCATCCCGGTCCAGAACGGGCAAGCTGGCGAACCAGCCGGACCTGGGCAAAGGCCCCCTGGCGACGGCCCCCACCTGATCCTCTAGCTGGAGCCGTGTATCCAGGAGGACCCCCAGGTTCCGCGCCCTATCCACAGGGGGCAACACCACTCCCCCTATGGTCAACGATGGACATTCCTGACTGGTCCGAGATGCCGGTATGTACAGCCACTCAGTCTTGGCTGGGTTGAGCCGAAGCATGTTTCCGTCCATCCAGGTCCGTACCGCTTCCAGACAGCGAGTCATCACGGAGAGGGCATCACTGATCTGGCCTGGGGTGGAGATGTATAGCTGAGTATCATCAGCATACTGATGGTATCTTACCCCAAAACCACGGATGATCTCACCCAGCGGTTTCATGTAGATATTGAATAAGAGGGGAGAGGACTGACCCCTGAGGGACCCCACAGGTGAGTACCCTCGGGTCGACCTCTGCCCCCGTCAACACCGATGCGACGCCCGTGAGGTAGGAGGAGAACCACCAAGTACAGTGCCCCCACTCCCAAGCCCCCGAGGCGCGCAAAAGGATACCATGGTCGATGGTATCGAAAGCCGCTGAGAGGTCTAATAGGACCAGGACAGAGGAAAATCCCCTGTCCCGGCCCTCCAGAGATCATCCATCAGTGCGACCAATGCCGTCTCCGTGCTGAAACCAGGCCGGAAGCCCGATTGGTACGGATCTAGGTAGTCCACTTCATCCAGGAAAAGTGGGAACTGCTGAGCCACCACACTCTCCACAACCTTCGCTAAAAACGAAGGTTGGAGACTGGACGAAAGTTGTCTAACACGGTCGAGTCCAGGGCAGGCTTCTTCAGGAGGGGCCTCACCACCGCCTCTTTCAGGGCGGCGGGAAGGACACCCTCTCTTAATGAAGCGTTGACCACTGCTCGGAACCAACCGCAGGTGACCTCCCTGGTGGTATAAGCCAACCAAGAAGGGCACGGGTCCAACAAACATGTGGTGGAACTCAGGCCGCATAATCCTGTCCATTTCATCCTCGGAAACAGGATCGAACTCAGTCCAGATCGTATCAGCCAGACTGTTTGCACCACGATCCTCAGACCACTGCAAGGTGGAGCACAACCCGCCCCGAATCCGCGAAATTTTATCCAACAGATATTGACCAAATTCCTCAGCTCTTCCCGGAGAGGGTCCACCACCTCCCCGGATATAGGAGGGAGCGGGTGGCCCTAAACAGGGCGGCTGGGCGTTATCTGCGGACGCTATGAGGGTGGAGAGATAGGACCTTCTCGCCTCCCTCATAGCTACCAGGTAAGTCCTAATATGGGCTCTTAACTGGATTCGATCAGATTGGGAGCGGGTGGCCCTCCACTTGCTCTCTAAACCCCTCCGACGGCGCTTCATCTCTCGGAGTTCCTCTGTATACCAGGGAGCCACCCGGGATCCACGGCGCCTGAGGGGCATGGGGACAACTCTGTCAAGGGCAGCCCCAGCAGCCTGTTGCCAAGCGCCGCTAGGTCCTCGGCAGAGTTGTGGGCAAGGGAAGTGGGAAAAGACCCCAGTTCCGCCTGGAACCTCTCAGGGTCCATCAGGCGTCTGGGGCGGAACCATCTCAGTGGTTCCTCATCCCAGCGGTGGGGAGCGCCTGTTGGAAGACCAGCCGAAGGAGATAGTGATCAGACCATGGGACGGGCAGGGTCGTACAGTTAGCCTGCCCTATATCACTCCGCCACCGTTCGAGACAAAAACTAGGTCGAGGGTGTTTCCCCTCATGAGTTGGGCCCTGAACCAACTGGGTCAGGCCCATGGCCCCCATGGAGGCCATGAACTCCTGGACCACACCAGACGCCCCCCAGGGAAGGCAGGTTAAAATCCCCAGGACCATAAGCCCTGGGAGATCCACCGCCACCCCGAGAGGACGCCGAGAAGCCCAGGCAGGGCTGCTGCTACACAGCTGGGGAAAGGTATGTCAGCAGCAAGCCCACCCGACCATTAGGCCTCCACCTCAAGAGGAGAGTCTCACCACCGCCTATCTCAGGAACGGCACCTCCCTTGGAATCAAGGTCTCCCGAATAACTACGGCCACTCCACCACCCCTCCCTGGGCTCGAGAGCGTGCAGAATCCAAAACCTGGGGGCATAAGTCAACAAGAGGGACCCCTCCCTCTGGCCCCAACCAGGTCTCGTGATACAGGCCAGGTCCGCAGCCTCCTCCTCGATCAGCTCACGGAGGAGGGAGGATTTATTAGCCACGGACCTGGCATTAAAATACATCAGTCTGAGCCCAGGAGGCCCAGTTCCCGTGCCCCCAAGGGAGGAGGTCATAGGGTCGGAGCGCGCCACCGCCGAAGATAGCGCGGCGCGGTCCCAAAACATAATTTGGCCCCATGCCTCCTCGCCTCCTGCCAATCCCAGCCACCCTAGGGATTGCGGTCCCCGACCTGCACCCCCGGTCCCCATCAGCCCCCAGCCCCCGCCCCTCCCCACGCGACCGGGCCGTATCCCACCCCCAGCCATTTCCCACCCTCCTCCCTAGCCTTCTTAGAAAATTGGTTAAAATTTAAGTAAAGGGGCCCTAGTGACCCTCTTTTGCATTTTATTAGAGCCCGCCCCACCCTATCCCTCTGCCATGCCATCTCTCTGGGTTCCATAACCCATCCTCGAGGTAGGCCGGAGATAGTACAATAGGGCAAACCCGAGAGAGAGGGAGTTCTCTCAGGGCCTGCAATTCTGCTACCGTGTAAGATTGTATGGTAAAAGCATATTTAAACGGACATGAGGGTTAAAGAGATGACAACTACAATAGCGCAACAAAGTCTGGTATATAACTTGGTCTAGTCCGAGATATTATATTGTCCATTAGAGAGTCCAGATTCAAGACCAGGCTGCCCTCTCACGGCAGACCAGTGGGAGATGTCCAAACCTCGATCTGGAATAGGCCACGCTCTCTCACCGCTGGCATCTCCAATGTAAACCGTAGACAAAAGGTCTTAAATGGCTGCATAGGGAGGGAGTGTGTCCTTCTTGCTGGTCTCTCACTCCAGCAAGGGGCACAACCAGACCCCGCAGCCAAGAACCAAGATAAAGGGTATGGAGCCAGCTGGGATTTTACTCCCAGCAGGAAGAGTGCTTTGACGCTCCAGATAGATGACAAAGGATGGCAAAAGGACAGGCAACACGAGAAATAAGATGGAGAGAATAGCGGCTGAGACCAGTAAGGGAGGCGGAAGTCCGCACATGATAGTCCCAGAGGAAGGCGGTTAGACCCATGGCGGATAGGGCTCCAGCAGAGAAACCATCCCAAAAAAGGTTGGGCTGACGATGGACTTCAGGTTCACCACCACTAGTTCTTCCCGGAGTCCATAGAGTCACCTGCCAGTTCGTTAGCCATAGTCCTATGGGGAGGCAGAACTGCTGGTGTCTCCATTGCCTTCATGGCCAACCTGATCACACCTGGCAGGAATCCCCTTCGACCTAAGGGCAGGGGCAATGCCACCTACCAAGACAGCCAGATGGGGATCAGCTATAATGCCCTCCGCTCTCCATTCTGGTGACTCCTGAGGCTGCTTTTTGGCTGCTCCTGGAGAGAAAACTGCCTCTTTGGGGCAGTCATCCCACTGTGGTAGCAACCCCTCAGCTGTTGTAGAATTCGGGGCCTGCAGCAGCTGTAACTGTCATAACTGCCATTTCCGTCATCTTCCGCGCTCGAGGGTGCTGGGAGATCTAATATAAGGAGCCCAGTACCCTCGGCGCTTCCACTTTCCGGTGCGGCTATCATCGTGTCGCAGTCCCCAGACTCCGGGGATCGTAAGCTCCCTCCAAAACCCTCTCAGACAGCCGACAAACCCTCTTGCCGTTTGGAGCTTAGCAGAGAGCGACCATCACGGTAGGCATGCGCACGAGGTATTTTCTATATCTATCTGTTTATGTCTGAGTGAGATTCCCCACAATTCATCCACCAAGAAAAATACTTAAATCACATATATGCATTTATATGGTATTTATTTATTTTATTGGAGCATTTACATTTTTATTTATAACTTTAAACTGATAGAGGTTCATAGGAAGAAAGCAATAAAAATAGAATCTGACAATCAGAACTAAGAGTATTTAGCATAACTCAAAGCAGATCATGATGATTAGGATGATAATGATGATGATTAATTAAACAGCTAAGCTATCCAATTCCCAACAATTCTGGGAGACTCATACCAATCACACAAATAAATTACAATAAAATCAATAAAAAGTGGCCAGTGTCACTGATCAGATGGAATAATGTGAGGGGATCTTCCTTTCCTTTGACTTCTCCACTCTTCTGAACAGCAGAGTGAGGGCTATCTGGTTTTGGGGAAACTACAGAGTTCTGCTAGTAGGGTATCAATTCCTTAACCTCATTGTAAATCAATATTTTATAGGCCAATTTAATGTCAGTTTCCAGAATGACAGTGATTAGTGATATTACCAAGTACATGTAGCAATTTCCACATATAGCATTATTTTTGGAGTCTTTTTGTACAATTCTTCCATACATTTGCGCGGTTTCTTCTTTGCATTTTTAAAGTTTCCTCATTACTTTTGCTGCACAGGTGCATTACTTAAGATAATGGTTATTTCTTGGAGAATAGAACTCCTCATTATTGCTAAACTTGAAAGCACTTGCAGTGAATACAGTTGACTTCCAGAGTGTCTATTTAACTTCCTTCCTTTGGTGGTTTGAGCACCTTTCATCGCTAAACACCACTTCCCAGTTTTAACATGTACATAAGTCTTTTTCCAAAACTGACCTATCTCCTAATTCTTGTTATACACCCATCTAAAATGTGTTCTGCTCTTAATTATATGCCTGTCCATGAGGGAGTTGTGCAGTAACAACTCTATGGCCAAGGAATAGAGAAGGTCAATGTCCTCAGTGAAAAACTGATTCAACAACTATCAATGGGTCTGCCTTGAAATAGCACATCTCAGCATATGTGGGGTTTGTATTTATAAACATGCATATCACAAAGTGTCTAAATTGGAGGGGCCAGTGGTAAGATCTGATATAGATCAGCTTGTGGTGCTAGAACATAGAGGCCTTACCAGATCAGATATTCAAAAGTTAGAATGACCTAACCCTAGTGGTAGATGGATTCGTGAAGAAGTGGCGAACTGTGCACAAGTGCAAGGGATATCCCAGGTTCCAGCCACAGGTTAAAATCTTAAATCTTGAGTTTCAATAATGACAACCATTGAATCAAAGATACTAATGCAGAGTGATCCTAACCATGCTTATTCAGGAATCTGTTCAAGGCACTGTACCTAGGACAGCAGCTTATAAGAAAATGCTTACTGGGCCATAAGTCTTACTAAACACAGAGGAATATTTCTCTTGTAAATAAGATGCACATTTGTAATAAATATTTTTTTTATTTTGGTCTAATGAACTATTTAATCTCTACCAAGAAAAATATTAATGGAAGTCCAAAACCCCAGAGGCATTATTTGGAATCTTGGCCAACTTAAAGCCAAACCTGAGCCTTGGTGGCTCAGGCTGTAAATGCCTGCTCTTAAGATCCAGCTGTCTACAATTACTGTAGGCTCGAATCCCACCAGGCTCAAGGTTGACTCAGCCTTCCATCCTCTTGGGGTAGGTAAATTGAGGACCCAAGATTGTTGGGGGCAATTAGCTGACCTTGTAAAAATGCCATTTAGTAATAAGCAGGCATATACAATGGAATGAAGGCTATTGCTGAGCACACTGGGTTGTATCCCAAAAATTGTAAGCCACCCTGAGTCTCAGGAGAAGGGCGGCATATAAATGTAATTAAAAAAAAAACCCAATTCTTAGTCTATCCTAATTAATGAATTAATATTTATCAATATATTAAAGAAGATTTTTATTTTTTCCTAACTTCAAATAGTCTGTTTCTCAGCTATCTCTATCTCTGTCTAACTTTAAAATTAACTTGCCCTATTCTAAGGTTTGAAGACTGTTGAATGGATGAATATTTCCTACAGCTCCATCCCTATTAATGTTCAATCAGTTCCTCAAAACTCATTTATGGAACCAGGCTTGAGGTCCCAAAGAACCAGCAATAATTTACCATGGCTCCCTTATTCCAGGTGATATGTGTCTGCTGTACTTTTTTCTCTGTTTGTGGTATGGGTATTTTAATTTTTCAATAATATTTTAGTGTTTAATAGAGTGCTGTTTTTTTTATTGCACCACCCAGAGTCATTTTCTGTTCAGATGGGTAGCTATATAAATAGACTAGAGACTCTTTTAAAAGAAAACATGTATTCTTCAACCAATTTATACCTGACAGTGGCTGTCTGTTAGTTGCATAAAGCATCAGCAGCCTATAAAAGTCTCTGGTGAGACTTTGTCTTGGGATATTGAATTTTGCATTTTTATTATTTTGGCATTCCTTCCCCCACTCCACCTCTCCCCAAAATGCCATGAGTTTCAACTTTCAAAGGCTTGTGAAAGGTTGTCTGGACTTCAAATAAGTATGGGGAACTACTTGAGTAGTTCCTTTTTTCCCAGAGATATCCTTAGACACTTTGTTGCTCAACGTGGAACCACAAATGAAATTATGTCTCCTGGTCTATCATGATGTATAACACTTAACAATTAAGCAAATTATTTATGTTCTTTATTGTAATGTTTAAATACTTAATGTTTAAGTATGTACACTTATAAATAACAAGGTTTTGTTTCTAATGCTTCTGGCTTCATGTCTTAATATATTTTAATAGGAAAAATGCACAGTACATAGTGCATAGTGGATAGTAAGGCTAGCCTTCATCTCTCCCCATTCCCAGATGGTAATAATGTAATAATAATGCTTTCAGTAGTTGAAAATATGATGTTCTTTTATGGTATCAGTTTGACTGCGGATAGCAGTCCCCAGATTTGCCTATTAGTAATTCTCAATCTGCTTGACTCCTTTCTGGTCTGCTTGTTTGCTTCTTTGCTTTTGAAAAGTTTACACAGCCATTGTAATATTTATAGCTGTGTGAAGTAGGCATTGTCATTCTTTTATCCAAGGAATATGTAATTTCCATTTCATCCTTGCAGCTTCAAAGTAAACCCATCTTCACTACACCATTCTTTTTGTTTTGTTTTGCTGATGTGAAATGAATTTTTTAAAAAATTGTTTACTAAATGGCATAATCCTAAAAATATAAGAAAAGCCACACCAAGCCCACTAGATGCTATGCTTTGGGAAGTTCACATGAAGAGTAACAGGACTATTGAACTCTTTCTCTGTTGTTCCCTAGTGGTTTATACTTAAGACCTATTATTTTTGATAGTCCATTTATGTCCTTACATTTTAGCAGTTTAAGTATTACCCCATCACTACACCAAATATATGCTCAGATTTCTGTGATCCATAAATATTATATTTTAGAACTCTCAATTTCATCCATTAGTCTTTATGAAATATCAAACACATCTAAAACAGAAAAAAGCAACTGTGTATCCAAGATACACCTAGCAGTGGGTATAGACAGGGGAAATGTTTAGTTTCATGTCATTTGTTATTTATAGCAACTTTAATTAAATGCAAAACTAAATATAATTCATGGAACTCTCCAATCACATATTTAACATTTTTTTCCTTTTGTGCCACACAAGAAATTATAATCTATTAACAAATTTCAGGAGTCTCAGAATCTTTATACAGCCAATTGTGATTTTGAAATTCTATTTTGGGCGGGACTGTCTTAACACATGGGCCTGATGAGTACTTGCTCATGGGCCCCACGAGATAGGGGCCCCATACTAATCTGTGTATGTTAACCCTTCAGTGCACCTTGTATCATATAAATACAGAAACTGTATGGCTTACTGAGTATTATTGTGTTTTTCAAGCCTCATGTATTATTCAAATGTTTATCATGTTGATTAGTTGTTGCTGCACAGCATGTTTTTAATGTTTCAACACTGATTTTGTTGGAAGTGCCAATAAAATAAATAAATGTTTAATTTTATCGACCATTTACATTTTTATTCTTGTGAGTAGCTGTTGTAGGGGCCTCAGTACATTGCTTTGCCTGGGACCCATAATGCAGTTTTGATGGCCCTGTTTTGGGGAGTACAGGTTATACTGTTTTTATAAGTACTGTTTGATAGTGAGGCTTGAGACTTCCCCTCGATCACTTTTTTTCTTCTATTCTGCAATTTGCATAGCCCTAAAATATATATACAAGAGTCAATTTATTTTTCCTTAGTAGAGGTTGCAACACCAGCACTGTAACCACAATTAGATATCTTTCACTATTTTTTCAAGAACCAGCTTTTTACATGCAGTTGAAGATCTCAAAGGAGGAACAATAAAATATATCACTTCCTGATTAAGATGTGCAAATAATAATCTCAGCCATTGGAGTTCAAATTACAAAGTATGTGGTTTCTGTCTTCAGAATCTTTATACCCAGATATTTGACATACACCTTATTTTAAAATTTAATTGATAATGAAATAAATATATTACATTTTATATATCCATGTCTGCTATGGATTTTTTTTTGAAACCAGAAGAACCATCTCAGGATACCATAGGATACCTTATTCCATTCTGGACAAATGGCCCTAATCATCTTTGTTGCTCTTTTCTGCAGTTTTTCCAGTCTCTACATCTTTTTTTAATATTGTGGTGACCAAAACTGTATGCAGTATTCCAAGTGTGGTCTTACCAAGGCATTATAAAACAGTACTAACCAGGGGTGGGATTCAAATTTTTTAATAACCAGTTCTGTGGGCGTGGTTTAGGTAGTGGGCATGGCTTGGTGGTCATGTGACTGGGTGGACATGGCTTGGTGGTCATGTTATTGGCTGGGTGTGGCCAACTCAATATCACTCACATCGAGGCACCCATCTCCTCCCCTGGCCTCTCAAGACTGTGGGGATGATGCAACAGTTGTAAGTGTGACAAATAGTCATAAGTCACTTTTTTCAGTGCCATTGTAACTTTGAATGGTCACTCCACACAAGCAAAGTAGCAACAAAGGAAGGGGAAAAATACTCCAGAGACGTTCCTGAGACAGGAAGTCTAGTCCTGCCAAGAATGTAATAAGGGTTAACAGAGAGGCAATCTCTGTAAGCAACACCAGAATGTTTCCTTCCTGCCTTCCTTACAGGATTAGGCCAGTAATTTCTTCTAACAACCGGTTCTCCGAACTGCTTAGAATGTTAACAACCGGTTCTAGAAAATAGGTGCAAACTGGTAGAATCCCAGCCCTGGTACTAACACTCCACATGATCTGGATTCTGTCCCTTTGTTAACCCAGCCTAGGATTGCATTGGGTGTTTTGGTGACAGTAGCACACTGCTATGTAAGTGATTGTCTACTAGGACTCCAAGATCCCTCCTGCAGTTACTGCTATTGAGCCAAGTTTCATCTAGTCTGTAGCTATATATTTCACTTTTCTTGCCTAAGTGTAAAATCTTGCTTTTCCCTACATTGAATTTCATTTTGTTAGATAGGGCCCAGCGTTCAAATCTGTTGAGAGCCATCTGGACCTTGAGCCTAAGTCTTGCAACAAATGTCAAAAATAAAAAAGTTTCTTTCAATATGTAAAAAAACAAGGAAGAAGTCAAGGAAACAATTGGTCCACTAATAGAAGATGGCAAGAAGTGACAGGCAGCAGAAAGCTGCTTAATTCATTCTTTGCATTTGTCTTCACACAAAAGGAAAAAATAGCCTTACCTACCAGAAACATAAACATAAAAGACAAACTAGGGGTTCAAATTAAAGTAGGCAAGAAAATGGAAAGAGAATATTTGTCCATCCTAGATGAGTTCAAATTACCAGGACCAGATGGATTACATCCCAGAGTTCTGAAGGAGCTAACAGACATGATCTGGGACTACTGAACCATATCTTTTAAAGATCCTGGAGCACTGGGCAGCTAACAGAGGACTGGAAAAGAGCTGTTGTGGCTCCCATCTTTAAGAAAAAGCAAAAAATGGACCAAGGAAACTACAGACCAATCACCCTGACATCAGTACCTGGAAATGTCATGGCCCCATTGAAGCCAGAGGAGGAGGAGGAGGAGTTGTTTGAATCAGGACCACCAATGATTAGGGTGCTGGAAGCCAAAATATATGAAGAACGGTTGCAGAAATTGGTTATGCTTAATCTAGTGAAAAGAAGGATTAGGGGTGACATGACAGCAGTGTACCAATATTTGAGAGGCTTCTACAAAGACAAGGGGATCAATTTGTTTTCCTTGAAATAAATTGCATGACAAGAAGCAATTGATGGAAACTAATCAAGAAGACAAACAACGTAGAATGAAGGAGAAATTTCCTGACAGTGAGAACAATAAACCAGTGGAACCATTTTCCTTCAGAAAGTTATGGGTGTTCCATCACTGGAAAGTTTTAAGAAAAGACTGGATGGTCACTTGTTTGAAATGATATAGGACCTCCAGTTTGAGTAGGAGGTTGACTAGAAGACCTCCAAAGTCCCTTCCAATTCTAATGTTCTATGTTCTTTCCATTTTTATCCTTTTTGTCTTTCAGTTTATCAGAAAGTTCTTTATGCAATCATGCTGGTTTCTTCTTGGATTCCCCCCAGTGGTATTGTGGTGAACTGGGCTTTTATAATAACAAATCATATAAATTATTTTTCAATTAAACTCTGTGGTTACAAGATGTCATTTTTCCATCAACTACTACTTTTCCAGGTATCAGTCCATATTCATAATTTCATTTTTTTAGTGTTTCAGTTCATAAGAGGCTTCCAATGAGCATTCAAAGGCTTTGGAGTATTGTTGAATGTATTATTTTCCTGCTGAATTGCAGCACTTGATTATTAAGTGCTCTTACTGTTAACAGAGCTTCATTCTTCCTGAAATGAATCCAGATTAGTGTTGGAGAACCTAAGAAATGTATTATGACATCTTATCAAAGAAGAGCTTTATTCATTTTACAGATATTACTTTTATCTAGTGTTGATAGGATTATGTAGTTTTATTCTGGCAAATTTATACTCTGAGTAAAGTTCATTCATTGAATACTGGAATTATTCTCTATCATGGAATCCTTGTCATGGAATAATTTTCCTATCACTATCTGGTTCAGTTACTGCTGGGATGTAGAACTGCCTCTAGCACTGAGAATAGGTTATTCTCAACTAATGGAGCAATGCATAGGTTCCCTATTTACAAAACCTGTCTGGATATTTTCACCAGGTGTCTGGAAATTTTTTCCATTCTATGCAGACTGTTGCACATAGTACTGTAAAACCACATGATATACATATTTGTGGCAGGACAAAACCCAGATTTTCACTATAAATATAAGGAGTTTGAGTCATCTCTTCAGCCTCTCATTGCCAGGAGTTTGGGTCATCTCTTCAGCCTCTCAAAACATGAAGATTTTTGGCATTTTTTCAGCTATTCTCTTCTTTGCCCTGATAATGGCTATAGGTAAGGTATATCTTAATGTCAAATTAACCAGGAATACTGCATAAATGTGAAGATGCTCTTTCATGTTCTTATTATAGTGTGGGGTATATTTTATTTTTGTTCAAAGAATGTTAATGCAGTGGAGACATTCTAATGCACAGTACACTTTATAGTTAATTCCATTATTTTGCTTCCTACACATTCTCTCTGATATAGCATTTTTCCAATATTTGGAAAACATTATTTAAATGAATATTGTAAAGCTAGCATAACGTTTCTAGGTCTTTTCATAGAGACAAATGAAATATTTGCAACATATTTTTATTAAGTTATCTCAGCAAGTTGTGACATCTTAGCAATCTTGTCTGGGCTCTAAAAGGGATTAAATTGGTTTTGTTAGTGTGTAAATGAGATACCTTTATAGAATGCCAGGAATTTAGGCTAGATTGGAAAGTAAAAAAAAAACAATCTGGAAGAAGACAAACCATTTCTCTGATAACTTCCATTAAAAATGAATTATCATTCTAGTTACCAGAACATGATTTGAAGGATACCAGCACTAGTTAGTCCTATGGGATTGTTAATGTCTTAAACGAGCAGTTGAACTAAAAAAGGAGGTTAAATTTGGATAGCTCTTGTTACTGGGATTGAACTTTGGAACTTTTGTCCTTATTGCTAAGCATATTTTATTGAATGTGTCAACTGATTGATTCTATTCTAAACATTACAGATAACAGATAACAGATAAATCAGAGTTAGAAGGGACCTTGTAGGTCATCTAGTCTAACCCCCTGCCCTAGCATTTTTCTATCCCAGTAGTCTATTTGCCATATATTAATTTTAATCTCCCCTTTTATTTACCCTGCAGAACATGATGGGCAAGGTCTGTGTTTATGCTCTCTGATTTCAAAGTGGCCCTATTTTATTGGGTAAATTCTGCTGTTCTGACAACAAATAGTAAGAAGAATGATAGAGGATTTCTGGGTACACAAATCTAAATCTGTATCATCTCTTTCTTTCTTCTTTCTTTCTTTCTTTCTTTCTTTCTTTCTTTCTTTCTTTCTTTCTTTCTTTCTCTCCCTCTCCCTCTCTCTTTCTAGCATGTAAGGTACCAAAGACAGCTGCTGACTGTGACCGTGAAGGTGGCAAGTGCAGGTTTCTACGATGCCCATCAAATCTGACTGCCATTGGAAAGTGTGATAAAAATGGTGGTGTCTGCTGCAAAAAACAGTAATTTTATTTTCATTTTATAATAACTGTTTCCTCTGTCTGATTCTTTTATTTACGCAAGGTCTCAGTAAAATCTACTTATGGTTCAGAAAGATATAGGAAAGAATTTCAGAGATGCAGAACTATAAATTTTCCTTACAAATGCCCATAGTAGCTATGGAAATTGGGATCATAATACAACAATATATGGAATGCCTCAGATTCTCCTGTCTGGCTGTAAATAAACTGAGGTGGCACATTCTTTTGTCTGTAACAGCTGTTTAGTCACAGCAATAAGGATTGAGTTGAGACTGATGGTAAAACAAGCCACTTATTCATAAATAAAGTGTCTACCATTAAAGCTTTAGTGTATTGTTGGTTGGAGGCTACAGTATGAATCTAATTGCTCCATCTATCCCTTAATTTTGGTGCTGAATGGTAGCACTTCAGTAGTTGTTTTTTTAAATTGTGAATTTGAGAGTATTTCTTCTGTATTTCATTTACTTAAATTAATATGTAAACAACTATGTGTTTCTAAATTACATACAAAATGAAAGGTTTTAATTTGATTATTCTGTTTTGCCCTTTGTGCAGATAAAATCATATCATTGGCTACTCGTGATGGATTCCCTGGCTTGAGCATTCATTGAAATTCATTTTTTTGCTTGATCTGCAATGCAAAATTTCTTTCTTATATTTGCAATACAATGTCATTTTTATAGCTGATCTATCCTGCACCTTTTCTTTAAGCAAATAAAAATCTCTTGCATTGAACACTGAGTTTCTACCATCTTGTAGTGTTTTTTGGGGGGGGGGGATTTGGTAGTATGCCTCGTGTGTGTGTGTGTGTGTGTGTGTGTGTGTGCGCGCATATTCTTCATGATGTAGTAGGCAAAGTTGGATAGTAGGTATTGTTGGACTGTAACAATAGGTCATGGCTATCTGGCAAAATGTTGTGAGATTAGATTTTATTAACATTTGGAAGGCTACACTTTGCTCACCTCTAGCTTCTAGCATTGGCTGGCATTTATGGAAGCCCTCCCACCCCCCAGTCAAATATTCAGAGGTGGTCCACATCAATACAGCACATTTCAGCTGTTTTAATAGTTAAATGCATCAAAGGAAAAGTAAAAATAAAATTGTGCAAGAAAGATACAGCAGAAAACTCTTTACCCTAATCCTAATCAACTTCTTATTTTAAATTCGTAACAAATAATACAATTTCTTTCTTCAAATTTAGATAGGATTTTATAATTGACAGAGAATTAGAAAATCAATTCAAAGTTCTTGGAGGCATGATTGATAGAGAACCTGTTCTGCTTCTGTAGTCATTAAAAAAAATTAAAGAAAAAAATGGATATTCTGTCCATTAAGCCAGTATTGGTCAACCTCAGCAACCTTAAAATGTGTGGACTACAACTCTCAGAATTCCCCAATCAGCATTCTGGGAGTTGATATCCACACATCTGAAAATTACTGAAAATGAGAAAGACAGCATTAACCTAAGGACACTGGAGAAAACAAGAAACATTATTCCTGACCTAATCTCTTTTCCCAGGCTTCCTCTAAATTCTCTATGTGGGTTTTACTAAACAACTACACTTTTATTTTGAGCAGAAAGAAACACTGAGGTGATCTAGTTCAAGGCAGTGATTAAGGAGGAGAATTAATAAAATATGGGTATGCAATAATGTAGGGCCTGTGAATAAAATACCTGCCTATCATGATAGAAATGTGATAATCTGCAATATTTTCCTCCAGTTCTATTTAAAACTTTTATATTTAAGTCATGTTTTAAAGTACATCCATGCATGACTGAACACACAGAATTTTACCTAATAATGGGAGAACAATAAAGGATTGGGTGAATTTCATAGATGTTGTTTTCAAGTTTTGGTGGCAGCCTCTATGCTGAAATTGACAGTCTTGCATTGTTTTGAAACAGCAGGTCCATAACCTGGTGGTTCTCCTGGACTCACATTTATCACTTAAGCAGTAGCTGGGAGCTAAGAGATGGAGACCATGGTATAGGCCAACAATCTTCGATGATGAATTATGAGTTACTTTCAATGATAAGATTGTGCTAGGAGGACTTTTGACTTTTTTTGTCTTGGGTACCAGTTCTGCTGTTCTTATATTGGCAGGCCCTGCTTACAGCCACTCTTGTCCTGGTCACTGCAATGTGCTCAATATTGGACTGCTGTTGAAGAGTATCTATAACACGTGTGTCAAACTCACAGCATCATGTTGCTGTGCCGTGCCATTTCACAATGTTTTCCACCTTTGCAGAGCTGGGGTGTGCATGGCCTGTGTGTGACACATCTGGCCCACTGATACCCCTGATCTTTAAGCTTCAGCTGGTACAGAATAAAACAGTGTGAGCAATTATACGTGCTCCTAGAACAGCACGTTATACTCAATTCCACAAGCTAAATTGGTGGTCAGTTTGCTTCTGGGTCTAATTTAAGATGCTGAAGGGTTTAACATCTCCCAATGTCATTCATGGCATGGGACCAATCTGACCTACTACCTCTTTCTGGTTACATCAGGGAGATGTAAAACATAAAACACCACTTTAACTTGTACTGAAACTAATCTTACCTTGCAGGCTGTGGCATTCTGCTTTGATTGGATGATCTTTAAGGCAGCCCCAATAGAATGCCTTGTTGTAATTACTTGAGGTAATGAGTGTTAGATTTGCATGAAGAGTCAGACATGGAGTGCTTCAGTGAAGAGTTTATTAGTGACTACAGCTCATAACAGACCCGATTTGGCTGGTCTGTGGCTGCTACTTATAGCCAGCAGCTGCAGTTGCCAGCCAATCAGAGTGCAGGGTTTTCCCGCACTTTTTAAACCAATCATTTCTGACATTTTACAAGAACAGTTCAAACTTAACCAATGACATTCAAACCTGCATACATAACAATGAGGACATATGTTGGCAGGATCTCCCATTCCAAAAAGGGGCATAAACAGTGCACCAGTCAAAACTGGGAAAAGGCATTCTTTCATCACTTCTCAATTTCATTAAACCCATACATTATTCATACATTGCTTTTCATTTTTAAAACTTCTCTTTTTGAGGATGTGTCTCTCTCCCTCTAATCACAACTTTTTGACTTGACTTTTTTCTCCTAACTGTATATTGTCAATTCTTCATGTTATTTGTCATGATATATGCAGTGTTTCTGATCTCTTTACACTTCCTGCCTTATTATCTGGATCTCTTGTGCTGTTCTCTCTTTATTCTGTTCCTAGTTTACCAATAGATCATACTCAACCATATTTTGGGTAGTTCCCTCCATTTGTAGAGATTGGGTGCTATCCAAGAAAGATTCTTGTAATGCTCTAGAACCATAATAAAGACAACCTTGATAAGTCTAAACAACTAGCACAAAGTAAATGAAATGAATTAAGGCAGGAATAAAATTAAAATTCTACATTTAGACTGAAAGGATCCTGTGCACAAATATGGAAGAACAAAGTTCTTGAATGGAAGAGAGAAGGTCTTCTCAGGGGCCTTGCTTGAAGATGATTTCTTCTATTACATAAAATCAGCCATTTTCATCACTGTTGTATAGAGGGGAGGAAATTATGACTAATCCAACCATTCCTCTTCCCAATAACCTTACCAATAGGAACAGATTACTGACATTGCTTAAAGAGACCATCTGATTAGTAGAGAAAGAATGGAGTGACAGAATAGCTCTGTCTTTCTTTCATCTGTTATAGAACTATTGTAATGGCTGCTAAGTGATAATTGAGGAAAATTCTAAGGCAGTTGTCACATAGCAACAGAACAGCCCCTTTTCTTTGGTACCTAGTTGACAGGACCAGAGTTCACTTCCTGGATGCATAACAGGAAGGAAGGAGGTGAAGATTGAGGGAATCTTAATTGTTTCTTCATTGCTTATGGTGTGTAAAGTTTTGATTAAGGCTGAGAGAGAAAAAGATTCCAGGTAATCATAATGGCTGAGGTGTGGTTTAACTTTCTCTTCTAATATCTTTTCTCTCATAGAAAATAGAAACTTGTGAACTTGCTTTTGGAGAGGGTTTGAAATCCTCAAAGGGGCTGACTCACACAAAGAAACAAACACTGGTGCTCTTCATGCGTCCACTTGGACCAGTGGCACAGTGAGTAGGAGTGTCATTTGGAAAGCATTTTCTTTATTGTTTTGGAAACTTTTGGGAGATGTTAGATCCTTCAAAAGTTTTTGGAGTTATAAAGACCACAAAATTGTTTATGAGAAGACACAAGTGGTGAGTAAGCAATAGTATTTCTATTTTTGTGCTTGATTTTACTTGGTGTAGTAGCAGGGGAAGTTCAAGCCCAAGGCCCCTGCTTTGTGAAGGTCCTCAGGACACAGTGCTTTCCCACTATTATTTAACACAGTGGTTCCCAAAGTGGGCGGTACTGCACCCTGGGGGGCAGTGGGATGCCTTAGGGGTGCGCTAAGAGTCAAGGGAGCCGGCAGGGGGAGCTAAGAGGTGGCAGGGGGGTGTTCAAGGCGCCAGCCTTGCAGGCTCACCCATTGACTGTTGCACCGCTCCGGAACCAGTGCCTCAAACGCCCCCCTGCTGCCTCTTAGCATCCCCAAGGGGGCCAGCAGAGGGGTGCTAAGAGGCGGCAGGGGGGCATTCAAGGCACCAGCCCTGCAGGCTCACCCATTGACTGTTGTACCGCTTCAGAGCTGGCACCTCAAATGCGGCAGCGGTGGCATGTTACGTGCCATTGCAGCTGCGTTCGACGCACCGCCTCCCTGCCACCTCTTAGCATCCCCAAGGGGGCTGGCAGAGGGGCGCTAAGAGGAGGTGGGGGGGGCGTTCAAGGTGCCAGCTCCAGAACAGTGCAACTGTCAATGGGTGAGCCTGCAGGGCCGGCACCTCAAACACCCCTCTGCCACCTCTTAGCATCCCCAAGGGGACTGGCAGAGGGGTGCTAAGAGGCAGCAGGGGGGCGTTCGAGGCACCACCCCTGCAGGCCCATTGACTGTTGTACCGCACCGGAGCCAGCGCCTCGAATGCGGCAGCATGTTTGGAAAAGCTGCCGTCACCGCTTTCCCAAAGTGCTGCTGCTGTCGCATTCTGTCTCTCTGTCCGTCCGTCCATCCATCCATCCATCCATCCATCCATCCATCCATCCATTCATCCAAAAGGTCTTTCTGTCCATCTGCCTGCCTGCCTGTCTTTCTGTCTGTCTACCTACTTACCTACCTACCTACCTACCTATCTACCAATATAGATCGATCGGTCTGTCTGTCTGTCTGTCTGTCTGTCTGTCTGTCTGTCTGTCTATCCATCCATCCATCAATGTTCGTGCACATTGGGAAAGTAGAGCAAAGCCAGTCTGGGAGGGAGGGAGGGAGGGAGAGAGAGAGAGAGAGAGAGAGAGAGAGAGAGAGAGAGAGAGAGAGAGAGACCTGATGCATCAAATTGAAATGAGGCCTAGTTTAGACTGAGGCCCTTTTCCACATTGAAACATCTTTGGCTTCTGTTAAAGGTTTTGTGGACGAAACATGGTCAAGACTATCAGGAAGCTCTCACATTTTGTTGAGGCTTTAAACAGGATCCATTGGACCAGATCTCCACCCTAAAAATTACTTTTCTCCAATGTATTACAGTGCCAATTCTGAAGAAGGCAAAACCAAAATGTACTGGTAAATTACAAGGAGAACACACACACACACACTCCCTTCTAACCCTGCTGGAGCAGGTGATTGGACTAGAATAGATATCTCATTATCTTTCTCCTCCCTCCCTCCCTCCCTCCCTCCTTCTTTATTTCTTTTTCTTTCTGTCCCTTCCTTCCATCTCCTCCTTTCTTTGTCTGTCCCTTTTTCTTTCTTTCCCTTTTCTCTTTCTTTTCTTCCTTCTCTCTTTCTTTCTCTCTTTCTTTTCTCTCTCTCTCTTTCCCTCTCTCAGGCTTACCCCATTGACTTGGTGCATGCTCTGCTTGGACTTGCTTGGCAGGTCCCTCCGGTGCAGCGGGCTCAATGGGGTGGATATGCAGGGCTGACACCTAGAACGCAGCAGTGGCAGCACTTTTGAAAAGTAGAACAAAGCCTGAGGTTGGTAATTTTTGCTGCAAAGAATCACAAAAGCTTCTGGGTTGTGCACAAGAAGGGGCACACATGTGAATGCAATTCAGCAACGTAAAATAAAGAAATACAAATAAAAATCAACAAGAATTGGCAAAGCATCTCTGATTAGATTTTATTTGTTATGTATGCAGGTTTAAAGTCATTGGTTTAGTTTGAACTGTTCTTGTAAAATGTAAGAAATGATTGGTTTAAAAAGTGCAGGAAAACCCTGCACTCTGATTGGCTGGCAACTGCGGCTGCTGGCTATAAGTAGCAGCCGCAGCCCAGCCAAAGTGGGTTCGTTCTGAGCTGTAGTCACTAATAAACAAAGAGCTTAAAGCACTCCGCGTCTGTCTCTTCATGCAAACTTAACACTGGCGATGAGGGTGGGATCTCCCTGAAGAAGAAGGCAACGCGGAACAGAAGGAGAGTGAGATGGCTGTGCTGAACACCCCCCCAGCCCCATTCGAACCGATGGCAGAAGACTGGGAGACGTATGCAGATCGTTTCCAAATGTATCTGGAAGGAAACGATCTTGCCGACATTTCCGAGAAGCGGAAGAGGGCGGTCTTCCTCACACACTGCGGTCCGGCAGTTTTCAAGATGGCGAAGGCATTGGCGGGAGCTGCAGACGTGAAAGTAATGGAATGGCCTGACCTAGAAAAGTTGTTAAGAGCCCATTACGTGCCACAAGTATCGTGCCTCATTAAGAGACACGAGTTTTACCGTCGGGATCAAGGGGAAAGCAAAAACGTAAATGACTTCATGGCAAGTTTAAGAGACATTGGGGGTGCATGTGAATTTAACAATTTAGAAGAGGCCATGCGCAATCAATTTGTTCTGGGCCTTAAAGACAAGGTGCTTCAGAGCAAGTTATTACTAAAACCTAAGATCACGCTGAAGGAAGCAATAGAAGAGGCCTGTTCAGCAGAAGCTACCAAGTCCTCAGCAGCGGCCATGAAGAAAATCAACAAGGCCACAAGCCATCCTGATGTGGAAAAGTCCACAACAACTCATTGTGAGCAAATAGATTCTGAGTCAGACTGTAGTGAGGTGGAGGAAGGAATTTATAGACTCAGAATGGAGAAGAAAAGGAAAGACCTGGGAAGAAAGAGGCAAGACTTTTATTGCAGAGGTTGTGGGGGAAGCCACCCCCGCACTGAATCCAAGTTCCTAGATACCATCTGCCTCTGTTGTGAAAAAAGAGGACACCTAGCAAGAGTCTGCAAATCATCCAGAACTCCACCCAACAGAAGAAAGTTTCCTGACAAAGAATTCAAGCCCAACAATCTCAGTGAGAAAATGGGGTGCAGCACAGAAGCAAAGGGGAAGAATGAAACTCATCAGACAGTAACTATTGGTCATTCATCTTCTATCAATAACAGAAAAGTACATGTGAAGGTACTTATTGAAGGAAGGCCTTGCCAAATGGAAGTGGACTCAGGCTCATATCTATCTATGGTGTCATGGGACACTATTCACAGACTACTCCCAAACATTCAGAAGTATCATTTCAAGAAGCAAGCACTGACTCTTAAAGACTACCAAGGGAACAAGATTCCAGTAGTTGGAACAAGAGAATTCAACGTGAAGTTCAAAAGCCACACCAAATGCCTGCCCCTGACCATCGTGGACAAGGATTGCCCAAGTTTGCTGGGACTAAACCAATGACTTTAAACCTGCATACATAACAGTTGTTTTTAGTTGTGAGCCAGCCCGAGTCTTCGGAGATGGGGCAGCATACAAGTCCAAATAATAAATAAATAAATAAATAAATTACACTTGTCCAGTACTCGGTCTCCAGGATGAGCCAATGCGTGAATGGAGTGACGGGAGCCACATATCAAGTGCAGAGCCACCAAGGACACACTGACCACTGCAGAGTCTCTCCCCCTTCCATACAAGGCATGTCCCCCATACTTGGCCATAGGCCTATCACCTCACCCGCCAAAGGAGGAGGCCCGGAGAAACACACATGTCTTGAATCTGTGCATGCCAGTTGCTCTGGCGCTGCTGCTGCCTCTGCTGTTTCGGAGCCTACTGAGGATGGCAGACTGGCAGTATGCCAACAATCAGCTGGGAGGTGGGGAGGTGGGGCATCACAGCAACTGACATCTGAGAGTTTAGAACGAGCTGCCAGAAGAAGCTCCCACACGGCCCAGCAAGTACATCCCCCGCCGTTGCCCTTACCTTCTCAGGCCAGGCGAGGAGTGATTGGTAGGGTGAGGGCAATGGGTGGGGCCAGCCAGTGATGAGATCACCCAACAGGGAGTCACAGCAGAGGCCCAAAGAGCTGCATGTGGCTCTGGAGCCACGGGTTGCTGACACCCACTTTAGACACATGATTTTTCCATGGTCATTCCTGCTTTCTGGAAAGGCATTCCCTGAGTAGTAGTAGAGTATAAAGGAAATGGACAGGGGAAGAGCTTCCACCAAGGAAGCAATCATATAAAAAAGACCCTAAAAAAGACCTGTAATATATGTCTCAGGTAAGCTCCTCACACAAAGATAAAGGAAGCAAACAGGGGAAGCAAATTCATACTTGCAAGATTCTGTTATTATAAAAGTAGAACTGATCTTTAAAATGTGGGTTTTTCATCAGGTGCTGGGACAATTTTATAAGATCACATTAATATCAGTTTTCATAGTTTCATCTCTTGGTGTTTATTGTGCTTTCTACCTTGATGTCGTTAATGCAGTATATTGTGCTTGTCATTGTTTTCTGTTATCTCTTTATTATACTGTTTTAATGTATTATGTTACCTACAGTTATTTTGGTGACTGTATTTTGGTACAATCATATATCATATATATTCTATGAATCTATAAATATAAAAATCTCTGAGATGAGCTTAACTTTTGAAAATGTATGTATTGGTAAGAGTACAAAAATAGATCCATGTTTTATCATTGCCTTTGGAGGGCTTCTTGTTTTAATCTTTCATTCTATTTTACATGGATTATTTTCTAATGATCTACTAATTCTCTTTAGCTTCTGGGGCCTGCCAAGGAAGTACTGGGGCAAGTGGTACTTCCTAAATCAGTGCAAAATTAAAAATAGTTATACAAAAATTTGCATTTTTCTGAATAGAACCATGCACTTTTCCAATGTCCATGCCGAGTATATGATATATTTCTATCACCAATGCACCAAAAAATATTTTAATATATTAATTTAGGGGCTACTGCTTACATAAGAAAAACTGGGCATCACTCAATGATATTTTTTTTATCTTTTCCATTTACCAGTGTCAGAATCCTATATGCTTTATTATGAAGGTCCTTTACCTTACGTGTGTATTCTTCTGCATAGCCTTTTTGTTTACTCCAGGTAAAAAAAAGTTTAATTAATCAACCATAATAAAAAATAGGTGAACTTTTAAGTACTAAAGTGGTAGTCCATATTCCTGACTTTTCCCCTTTTTTAAAGATTGGAGCAAAACTACACAGATGCAAAATAGGAATTAAGCAGTCCTGCCATTTCCCTGTTGTCCACCATTTTACTGTTTTTGTGTATCTCCCCCCATGTGTGTGTGTGTCTGTATCTCTCTCTGTGTGTGTGTATGATAGAGAGGGAGGGAGGGAGGGAGGGAGGGAGGGAGGGAGAGAGAGAGAGAGAGAGAGAGAGAGAGAGAGAGAGAGAGAGAGAAAGAGAATTTATTGCAAGTCTCAGCTCATTCTGACCCTAAAATCTTCTGGACTTGGGCTATTCCCTACTGTTTTGATTTTATTATAGGACCTTTTCATTTTTTAAACCTTGAGCTTGTTTTGTCAATGTTCTTTCTTGTACTCCTGCAAATTTCACTGAGGTTCTCCCATTTTTCTTTCCTTTTGCAATCTTAATTATCTTATTTTTCAGAATTTCTTACCTCTCATCTCCCTCCTTCCCTCCTCACTACAGATTCACTTTAAACAAAAGGCCATCAGATTGCCCACACAAGACATTTTCCAACCACATTCTTCCCAGTGTTTGTGAGGTACATCTGATTTCTCACCAAGTGTCCTTCTTGTACGTAGCATAGACCATGGTTCTGGAATCCAAAGTGTTCTTGATGATGCCATTTTTTGAGCCAACAGTTCCTCAACTGAGTTCTCTGTTCTTTCTTGGTTGTAAAATTCTTCTGAAAGTATGGATAAAAAAGCTGCAAACTCTTTTGCTCTCATGACTAGTTCCTGATATTCTTTCTGGGCTTTTTCAGGCAGTATCATTTTTTCTATCATGATACAAAAGAAAGAGATAGTATTTTATTTGCCCCCCACCCCCCATCATGTATTGGAACTTTCTACCTGAGATATCACAGGTCCCTTAATACAGGGCTGTCAAACTCAATTTCACTGAGGGCCGCAACAGAGTAGTGTTTGACCTGGTGGAACGGGGGGGGGGGCATGGCCAAGGTGGGCGTGTACAGCTCGATGTCACCTGTGTGATCAAATGCCACTTTTGCTAATCGTTTGTTTTGCTAGTACTCTGCCAGTGAAAACAGAGCTCATGCGTGGCTCCATTTTTGCTGGCAGAGGCACCACGAGCCAGTCCTTCACTGTTTCCAGGGCAGCCCTGTGGGCCAGATCCAGCCCACAGACCTTGAGTTTGACACCCCTGCCTTAATACCATGTCTGTTGATTGTCAACTCCATGATTAAACACTTTGACTGGCCATCTAGCAAACTTCAGATATCTTTTGGAATCTGAACCCTTTATGATTTATATAACCCTTTAGTCCCAAGGCTTTAATTCTACATTCTTTTCCTCTTTATAAAAATTATCCTGATCAATATTCTCCAACTGATGCTATCTGAATATACTGAATACTGAGACAGGATGACAATTGGAAATTATTGGCCCAAGGCTTGGGGAAACATGTTATAGACTATGTTTCCCAATACTTATTCTTATATAGATTTTCTTCCTTTTCCTTAATATAGTCACTATTCCTGACTTTTCTCCTTCTAGATGTTTCACTAAATATTCAAGA
Source organism: Naja naja (assembly GCA_009733165.1). Classification (NCBI taxonomy): domain Eukaryota; kingdom Metazoa; phylum Chordata; class Lepidosauria; order Squamata; family Elapidae; genus Naja; species Naja naja. The sequence goes on along the minus strand of CM019148.1, from coordinate 33,041,266 downwards.
AATATTTCATTTAGCCTTTCAGCAACTTCTGTTTATTGCTTACTATGTTACTCTTTCCTCATTCATTCTGCTGCATGTAAGGATAAGGCTAATTCTCACCCATTTTGTTTTGCTTTTTTTAGGAATTGGAAATACAATTAAAACAGAAAAGGAATGTCATGCTGCTGAAGGCTATTGCAAGATGGGGGAATGTTTATATCCTAAATTTAAGCTCATTGGATTCTGTAGGAAAGTTTTTTATTGCTGTAAAAAGAATGTACAAAGGTACAATAGGTATGTTACTGTTCACAAAAACATGGAAGTGAATAGAATTTATACATACATCCTCGATAGTGCAGGAACAGGGAATAAGGATGATGAAGATAATAATAGAAATGTGTAAAATCTGCTCAAGTATACATATCTTTGTGAGGCCTATATAACTGAACTTTGCGGAAAAAGAAATATCTCTCTTATGTTTTGATAAAAACGGTATCTCCTGAAACCATGGGGGGGGGATATGAACATAAATATTCTAGTCTGTTCATTTATTTAAAAAATGCAGTTGAACAAGATCTCTCTTTTTTTTAAAAAAAGTATCAATTTTCATTTGCAACTTTCCCAATACAGAGAGTTTCGAGAGAAAGAATGGTGAGAAATGTTGATTTTGCAGACAAATGTCTCAAAAGAAATGTGTGTATACAGATACAATTTCAACTAGAAGATTCTCACTTTTTGCTATGAGTTTTATTGATTTTGATATATTTTATAAATTGGTTCCCTTTCTTTTGCATCCATTACAATGGCGTTTCACTGGTTAGAGAAGAGGAAAGCAATGACCTCCTCCTGGGGTTGTTTCCTAGTAACCAATAAGTTGGAGACATGCTATCTTTGCATATGGAAGCTATTTTTAGGTAACAGGACAGTGATGGGATTCAAAATTTTTTACTACCGATTCTGTGGGCATGGCTTGGTGGGCATGGTATGGTTTGGTGGACGTGGCAGGGGAAGGATACTGTAAAATCTCCATTCCCACCGCACCCCACTAACCTGCTTTCCAGCTCCGTTCTCCTGTGCAGGGCAACAAAAGAAGACCCAGCCGATCAGCTGAGACTCAGGAGGCAGAGAATAGATGGGGGCAGGACCAGTCAGAGGTGGTATTTGCAGGTTCTCTGAACTACTCAAAATGTCTGCTACCAGTTCTCCAGAACTGGTCAGGACCTGCTGAATACCACCTCTGTAACAGGACCAGTAACAATTGATAACTCCATAGACAATGCTTGGTTTGGTTTCCAAGTGTAATTTCAGAATCATATTAAACTTCTAATATAAGTTAAAGCAAAATAAAGAGAAAATCTCTTTATCTTAATTAATATGTATGGTTGTCATAGTTAAACCATGGCAGTAAAACTGACAGACAGTAAGATGGCTGAACATTTCTCATTCAACCTCATTTTACAAAGCATTCATACTAGAAAAAAACATTCATGCATTGGAGCTAAAGGAATTGGTTTTTCTTAAAGCCTAATTACAGAAACATGCAAAACAACAGAATTAGAAATTTCTCATTTGGTAGCAAAAAGGTTGCAAATATCAGTGTTCCTAATATTCACTTTATCTTACCTGAAAACTTTGTTAGTGAATCTAATTCAAGAATTTAAAACGCAAAAATTGACATGCATAAGAATAAGAGCTTAAAACTTAATACTATATTCAGAGTGGGGTCTTTTTCATGCCACAATTACTTATTAAATTTAACAATGTGGAAATTTACATAAGTGTCTTCATTTACATTCATATTAAATAAACTTTAATGTGTGATTGATAATGATGAAATCTCTGTTAAAGAACAGCATCTTATGGAACTGGAAGATTTGGCTTCTTCATTTGCTGGCATAAGGCAAATTTTGTGTTCAGTGTTCTAATGTGAAAACTAATGGACTTTTTGGGAGAGGGATATAGGTCAGTAGATATCTTGCATATTAAAAGTAAAAGCAAGTTTAATTTTTGGCTGCCACTATAAAATTATATAGAAAATGGTATATGTTTCCATTTAAACCATTTAGTTTAAATGGACTAAATATGTAGTTGCAAATGAACAGAAATATGTAGATTAAATTCTGGTTAATACTATAATTCAGTCTTTCCCAGTCCAATATGTTATGTATGTAGATTTGAATGCCATTGGTTTAGTTTGAATTGTTCTTGTAAAATGTCAAATAAGATTGGTTTAAAAAGTGCGGGAAAACCCTGCACTCTGATTGGCTGGCAACTACGGCTGCTGGCTATAAGAAGCAGCCGTAGCCCAGCCAAGTCGGGTCCATTCGAGCTGTAGTCACTTAATAAACTCTTCACTGAAGCTCTTCGCGTCTGACTCTTCATGCAAACTTAACACTGGCGACGAAGGTGGGATTCCCCTGAAGAAGAGACGACGTGGAAGACAAGCAGAAGAGCGAGATGGCTGCGCTGAACACCCCCCAGCCCCATTCGATCCGGCGGCAGAAGACGGAATCGTATGCGGATCACTTCCAAATGTATTTGGAAGGAAACGACCTCGCCGACATCCCTGAGAAGCGGAAGAGGGCGGTATTTCTCACACACTGCAGTCCGGCAGTCTTCAAGATGGCGAAGGCATTGGCAGGAGCTGCAGACTTGAAGGTAATGGAATGGCCTGATTTAGAAAAGCTTTTAAGAGCCCATTACGCCCCACAAGTATCGTGCCTCATTAAGAGACATGAGTTTTATCATCGGATCAAGGGAAAGCGAAAATGTTAACGACTTCTGGCAAGTTTAAGAGACATTGGGGGTGCTGTGATTTAACAATTTAGAAGAAGCCATGAGCGATCGAGTTGTTCTGGGCCTTAAAGATAAGGTGCTTCAGAGCAAGTTGTTACTAAAACCTAAGATCACGCTGAAGGAAGCAATAGAAGAGGCCTCTTCAGCAGAAGCTACCAAGTCCTCAGCAGCAGCCATGAAGAAAATTAACAAGCCATTCTGATGTGGAAAAGTCCACAACAACCCATTGCGAACAAATAGATTCTGATTCACACTGTAGTGAGGTGGAGGAAGGAATTTATGGACTCAGAATGGAGAAGAAAAGGAAAGACCTGGGAAGAAAGAGGCAAGACTTTTATTGCAGAGGCTGTGGGGGGGGCACCCCTGCACTGAATGCAAGTTTTTAGACACCATCTGCCTACGTTGTGAGAAAAGAGGTCACCTAGCAAGAGTCTGCAAATCATCCAGAACTCCACCTAGTAGGAAGAAATTTCCTGAGAAAGAATTCAAGCCCAACAACTTCAGTGAGAAAATGGGGTGCAACTCAGAAGCAAATGGGAAGAATGAAACTCATCAAACAGTCACCATTGGTCATTCTTCACCCTTAAGAAGCAGAAAAGTACATGTGAAGGTACTCATTGAAGGAAGGCCTTGCCAAATGGAAGTGGACTCAGGCTCCTATTTATCTATGGTGTCATGGGACACTATTCACAGGCTACTTCCCAACATTCAGAAGAAACATTTCCAGAAGCAAGCACTGACTCTTAAAGACTACCAAGGGAACAAGATTCCAGTAGTTGGAACAAGAGAATTCAACGTGAAGTTCAAAGGCCACACCAAACGTTTGCCCCTGACCATCGTGGACAAGGATCGCCCAAGCTTGCTGGGACTTGAGTGGTTCAATCCACTAGGCATCGAGGTGACTGGCATCAATCACGTGAGCAACTCTGAATGGGAGGAGGCCTTGAAGTCTGAGTTTCCAGAGGTCTTCAGGAAGGATTGGGCAAGTATATGGGACCCCTATCACTTTCAACCTAGATCCCAAGGTGCCCCCAATTCGTTTAAAGCCCAGAAGGGTCCCATTTGCTTTAAAGGAAAAAATGATGCACAATTAGACAAATTAATAGCTCAAGGGGTTTTAGAGCCCACTGACCACTCCAGGGGGAGACACCCATAGTCACACCAGTCAAGACTGATGGGTCAGTAAGAATCTGTGGAGACTATAAGGGGACACTGAACCATGCGCTGCAGCAGAGCGCATATCCAGTTCCAGTGGTGCATCATCTGTTACATTCACTTGGCAGGGGTACAGTCTTTGCCAAATTGGATCTGGCCCAGGCATATCAACAACTAACAGTTGATGATGCCACTGCAGAGGCCCAAACCATTGTGACTCATAGAGGTGCTTTCAAATGTAAAAGGTTACAATTTGGAGTAAGCGTGGCACCAGGCATCTTTCAAAGCCTTATGGAAAGAATGCTCCAAGGACTGCCAGGGTAGTGCCTTACTTTGATGATGTGTTAATCTCTGCTGAAAATGACACTCAGTTACAAGAAAGACTCAGAGAAGTCCTTACCAGATTCAGGAAAGCGGGGTTAAAAGTCAAGGAAGAAAAATGCACTCTTAAACTGACAAGGTTGAGTTCCTGGGCTACATGATTGACAAGCATGGCATCCACCCTACAGATGCCAAGGTTCAAGCAATCAAAGACCCCTAGACCTAAATGCAAAACAGATTTGCAAGCTTTCCTTGGACTCATTAACTTTTATCACATGTTCCTACCTCAAAGGCAACCATTGCTGAACCATTGCACAGATTACTTGATAAAAAGTCTGTTTGGGTCTGGGGAGGAAGGAACAATCAGCATTTAACAGTATTAAAAGACTAATCACGTCTGATGCTGTACTGATACAGTTCTCTGAGAATTTGCCTGTTGTACTGACTTGTGATGCATCCCCTTTTGGAGTGGGGGGGGTTGAGCCACAGGCTTCCCAGTGGGAGAGAAGCCCCTATTGCATTTTACTCTCGCACTTTGACCAAAGCAGAGAGGAATTACAGCCAATTGGACAAGGAGGCATTGGCAATTGTTGCAGCTGTTAAGAAATTTCATGAATATCTGTATGGGAGAACATTTACCATTTTGACCAAAGCAGAGAGAATTACAGCCAATTGGACAAGGCATTGGCAATTGTTGCAGCTGTTAAGAAATTTCATATCTGTATGGGAGAACATTTACCATTGTTACAGATCACAAACCTTTGTTAGGCATTGTGGCAGGAGACAAACCTACTACTATCCTGTCACCAAGAATGCTGAGGTGGACTGAATTTCTTGCTGCTTATACAAAACTTATCCACAAGCCTGGCAAGGACATTGGACATGCTGATGCACTGAGTCCTTGCCCACTTCCTTCACAAGGAGGACTTTGAACAAAACACACACCTTTAGAAACTGTTGCCAAGCTTCCAGTGCATGCTGCTGAAATTGCCAGAGAGACCAAAGACACTGTGTTGGCTCCTGTTATAGGCTGGATTAAGAAAGGTTGGCCTCTTCAAGATCTACCTCACCTTGCCCAACCTTTTAAGTCCAGGCAAACTGAATTATCTGTATTAAGAGGATATTTTGTGGGGTAACAGGGTGGTTATTCCTGCAAAACTGCAAAGAGAGTTTTGGAAATGTTACATGAGGGTCATCCTGGTATTGTAAGGATGAAGGGATTGGCCAGGAGTTATGTATGGTGGCCAGGTATTGACAAAATGGTTGAAAACTGGGTTGCATCTTGTCCCAACTGTCAGGTAGTCAGGCCTGCACCACCTCTCACCCCACAGGAATGGGAATGTCCTAGGGGCCCATGGTCAGGATTCACATTGATTTTGCTGGCCCTACCAGAGGGCACACCTTTCTTATTATAGTAGATGCATATTCCAAATGGCTAGAGGTAATCCCATGGCATCCACCACAACTGATGCTGTCATCAAACAGCTCAAAACTTTTTGTAACAGGTTACCTGATGTTCTTGTCTCTGACAATGGCCCTCAATTTACATCCAACCTTTTGAATCCTATTAGCACAACAGGGTATCAGACATGCCCTTACTGCCCCTGGGCACCCTTGGCTAACAGCCGGGCTAAGCATGGTACGTTTACCAAGGAGGCTTCAGCAACTGGGTCCTGGGGACATCACTGAAAGTTGAAAAACTTCTCAGTGTTCAGCATCACTCTAACCCATCTAACTTATCCCCAGCAGAGTTGTTGATGATGGTAGGCTAGGTCTTCCTTGACCGCCTTCATCCCACTTTTGCACCCAATGCACCACTAGATTCCACTTCCAAAGTTCACATTCAGTGTGGGTGATTCTGTTTATGCTAAGAACCTTATGGGTGAACCTTTGTGGATTCCTGCTGAGATAACTCAGATCACAGGCCCTCGTTCTTACAGGGTACAAACAGAGGATAGACTCCTCTGGAGCAGGCCCATTGATCAACTTAGATCCAGGTTCTCTCAGGAACATCGCACTTGTTCCTCTCTAGTTCCCTCACCTGATGTCAATTCTAGGGAAGGGGAGGAACAGGAGGAAAATCAGCAAGCAAGAATCAACCCCATGTGTAACGAGCCATTATGACAGGAACCATTTCAAAACCTGTCACAATGCCAAAATCCATCCTTAGAAGTGGAAGATTGTACATCACTACCTGACTTGGGTGCTGACATTGGGCTGGAGATGGGTTGGGAGGAGAGACCAGATTCTAACAATCAAACAGGGCCTTCTTTCACAGGAAGTCCAACTAGGGAAATGTCAGCAGACACATTTCCTCTCTCACTGGGTGAGAATGTTAAAACTTCTGAACCACGAAGGTCTCAACGCACAAGAGCCCCACCTATTTAAAAGAATACATTAGATAGGTTGGGGTTTGGTATGTACTGAACCTAGTGGGGAGGGGTGTTATGTATGTAGGTTTGAATGTCATTGGTTTAGTTTGAATTGTTCTTGTAAAATGTCAAATAAGATTGGTTTAAAAAGTGCGGGAAAACCCTGCACTCTGATTGGCTGGCAACTACGGCTGCTGGCTATAAGAAGCAGCTGTAGCCCAGCCAAGTCGGGTCCATTCGAGCTGTAGTCACTTAATAAACTCTTCACTGAAGCTCTTCACGTCTGACTCTGCATGCAAACTTAACACAATACATATCAGATTACCTCAGTGAATTCTGTTATATGCTATGTCAAAGATAGGACATGTACTACAAGACATGTGGCCATTAGATTCATCTCCCTGTATTAATGTCTAGATGAGAGCTAGCTAAACAAACAAACAAACAAACAAATAAATGAATAAATAAATATATGCAATGAAAAATTCCTAACTGAATTCCTTTTCTGTATGCAGGAATGACAAGAATTATAAATTAATGCACATGTGGTTGCGGAAGCATAAAAGTGACATGCTTAGGGACAACTAGCTATATGGAAACCACTCAGAAAGGAGTATCATGCTACAAAAAATAGTAAGTCCTGCTGATAGTGGGTGGCATGACAAGTAACAGAGATAAAGGGAGGAGTGATATAAGGATGCCAGCTTGAGTAAGCATGTCAGAACAACAAAATGGTGCCAAATTTTGCATTATTTAAAATAATAAAATGATAGGCAATATGTCATTTTTACTTTCTAAAACTATTTCCTCAGTTAAGTGTCTTAATCATGGGTTTTATATACTAGCCTATCCAGCCATTGCTACCAATATAGATCACTGTGATATTGCTTCAAAATTGGGTGTGTATCTCCGTAACTTCCTAGTGTGGAAGTTTTAGATTTATTTGTAGGTTGGTTGGTTTACAATATTTATAGAGCACCAGCTGTGAGACACCAGGAAGGATACAACAAAACAGTAGAAAGTAGGTAAAGTAAGGTAAAAAGAAAGTAGACAAGTAAGGTAAACAAAAAAGATAATGAGACATCCATTCCAGGATAGAATGCTTATAATCACTCCATTACTCCATCTTTCTCTTTCTCCCTCTCCCTCTCCCTCCCTCCCTTAATTGATCAGAGCATAAGGAATTATATGAAATCTTGTAGTCTCCGGATGTAAAATTCAAGTTTAAGATGCTTCATTTTTTTTACAAAATTTTAATTTCCATATTATCTCTTTCAGTGAATCTAAAATGAATGGTTGAATGCTTCAGCTCTGAGTTTGAATACCAAGAAAAACAATAATTGGAACAGCAGCCAAGGCTACATTCATTATCAGAGCATCTGTTTGTCTCATTGCTATTTCTACGATTGCTGCCAAAGCCAAAAAGTGAAAAATAAACACTGACATCTATAATGAACTAGTGATTTTATTGTATGTTTTTAATTTACCTTTATAATAATCACTTTCAATTTCTGAAATTGATCAGGTCATCCTTGAATTATTCTACACAGGGAAACAAAATTGACTTCAAGTGAAAGAAATGTTTTAAAAACATTTTTAATTATCAGGTGTAGACATTTGATATGTAAACATTTTATTCAGTTGGCACTGCATCAACAACTTTAACAGGAAAAAGCAAAATGTTTCACCTTCTAATCAAAAGGGACAGCCCATTTCCAGAAAGTTCTGAATTGCATGAAGTACCACTGTATGTACAATTGTGCAAATCCACTGGAGTCTTTGGAAGTGTTGAATTGTCATACTGATGCTATGGCAACAGCCTTTGAAGAATTTCAGTTTTGCATTTATTTAGCACAGCTTTCCCCAGATTGATGCCTCGATCAATTTGATTCACCAACCTGATATTTTGGAACTACAATTCCTAGAATTTCCAGCTATTATAATCCCTAAACATCTGGCAGTTATAATAGTGAATAGCTGTTTATTGTTTATCTGGAGACCTTGAGACAGATGCCTATACAAGACTTCAACCTGGTTTTCTTATCACATTAATCCATAGATTTGTTTAACACTTGTTTATTGAATTTAACAGATTAACAGAGTTGGAAGGGACCTTGTAGGTCATCTAGTCTAACCCCCTGCCCAAGCAGGAGACCCTACATTGTTTCTGACAAATGGCAGTCCAATCTCTTCTGGAAAATCTCCAGTGATGAAGCTCCTACAACTTCCTAAGGCAATCTGTTCCATTGGATGATTATTCCCAGTGTCGGAAAATTTCTCCTTATTTCTAGGTTGAATCTCTCCTTGATCAGTTTCCATCCATTATTCCTTGTCTGGCCTTCAGGTGCCTTGGAAAATAGCTTGACCTCTTCCACTCTGTGGCAGCCCCTTAAATATTGGAACATTGCTATCATGTCTCCCCTGACCCTTCCCCTTAGTAGATTAGCCATGCCGAATTCCTTTAACCATTCTTTATATAAAGAATAAACCATACGTGGCTGATCACAGAGTATAGTAAAAATATTTTACAGACCACAATAGCTTGGTTGCTACAACACATTAAGCAAAAATTGTCCAAATAATAATATAGTTGTGTGAATTATGACACACTGTACATTACATGGAGCTGCCCTTGAAGATCACCTGGAAGCCAAATCTCAAAGGTCCAAGGCTGGATCTGGTTAGGACTAAAGCCAGCATGCTCAGGAAATCATGAAGCAAACCAAATTTAATCTCCAAAATCAGGCCGGAGCTTAGGTACATGATGACTGGGAAAAATCCCTTGCAAAGTCAGCACTGGGAGCTCTTGCCTCCCAGAGTAATTTACAATCCAAGGACCATGCCCTCCAGCTGTCCAGATATGCCCACTGGTCAACCAACATCTTGGTCAATCAATATCCCTCGGACTCCTCTCACGTCCAGTTTTGGTGTCCTCTCATCCTCTCATGTCTGGCATCAGTGGCACTTCCAACCGGAGGCACATTCGGAGAGCAATAAACTGTTTGGCGCAGCAGCTTGAAGTCCCGCTGCTGTAGCCTCAGCATTGCCCATCACTCCTGTTGCTCCCTCTACTTTGTGCTGCTCCCTCCCCAGGTATATCGAACCCCGGATCAGGGCTTGACACTACAACTAATCTAGAATGCAGCAACATAGAGACAGTGATAGAACTGAAGATCAGTAAGGTCACCAAAGCTTTTGTTTTCAATCCCATTTTACAAAGCATTTAGGCTTTGTATTGCATTGGAGCTAATGGAACTGTTGTTTTTAAAGCCTTATTACAGGAACACAAAAGCTGGATAAAAGATAGTTGAGATTTTAAGTAGAAACTGAAAATGCAATAGAAAAATAGAGGAATTCTGATCAAAAGTGAAAGCAAAATGGAAAAAAATATAAAAATATCACTCGAATACACCAAATAACTTGTCTTTCTGAGACCCATTTTTATGGTTTAACTTTCTTTGATTTTTGTATTTTTATGAGGATTCTTTTCTGATCCTTAAATCTCTTTTGCAAAATTTCACATTGGGAGAAAATGACTTACAATTTTAACGCAACAGTACTATACATAGAATCCAAAATATGGATTCATAAGTCCCTGGGCTAGAAATAGGGAAACTATGAGTTCTAATTCTATCTTAGACAGAAGGCCACTTGTTTGTCCTTGAGCCAGTCACTAGGTCTCAGTTCTAGAAAGATGGCAGACCACTTCCAAAATCTTGTCAAGAAAACTTCAGAGACAATCCAGGGAGTTGCCAGAAATCAACAATGACTTGAAGGCACGCGCGCGCACACACACACACACACACACACGATTCTACTTTCATCACCATCAATAGAGCACAGCCACAAGGCAATCAACAACACATTATACACACTCAAATTCACAAGAGAATAAGAAATCAATACTGGACATTCTCATCAACAGAGAAAATAATAATAGCCTGTAAACCCAAGGGCATCTTATAGCAATCCACATGTACCATACCATTCATTTACATTTCTTATTATTACAAACTTGAGTAGGGGAGGTTTTAAACCTAAGTAAGCAATTAAAAGATTTAAAACATAAAAGAACATGGATAATTTGCATTAACCCCCCTATCCTGCTTCTGCCCTCCCCATCTTTTAATTGGGCCATGCCACAGTGTTTGGCTTTTTGTATTCACTTATTTATGGTTTTAACTTATATATTTTTTATCTTTTATTTATTTTTTTATTTGACATTGACTTATTTGACTTATTTATTTATTATGACTGTAGGCTGCCCAGAGTTAACTTCAGGTAAGATGGGAGAACGAATGAATGAATAGAAAGAAAGAAAGAAAGAAAGAAAGAAAGAAAGAAAGAAAGAAAGAAAGAAAGAAAGTCATAATAATAACACTTAAACATGATACAACATACAAGTCGTTCTGGACTTATGACCACAATTGAGCCCAACAGTTATGTTGCTAAGTGAGACATTTGTTAAGTGAGTTTTGCTCCATTTAACAACCTTTCTTGCCACCATTGTTAAGTGAATCACTGTGATTGTTAAGTTAGTAGCGTGGTTGTTAAGTGAATTTGGCTTCCCCATTGACTTTGCTTGTCAGAAATTTACAAAAGGTTTGCGGGACACTGCAACCATCATAAATATATGTGCCTCTTAATTTCAACTTGTCACCACGAACATTTTAGATCAAGCAAGATATAAGGGAAACAAGTGTGTAACCAGCCTTTCCTCTAAGGTACTTAGATTCTGAGGTTTCCTGAACTTTGGGTGAACAGCAAATTAGGACTTTGCTGCCACCATCCTTTGTTACAAATTGCTTTCTCCATTCCGCACCATCTTATTTATTTAGTTAGTTAGTTGGTTTTATATACCGCCCTTCTCCCCAAAGGGACTCAGGGAGATTTACAGGGCATTAAAAACATACAATACAAATATTAAAATAAAAATTAAACTCTAATTAAGCCCCACCCATATCAAATTTTGGAAATTTAAGAACAAAGGTTAAAAACGATAATTCCAATCCAAAAATTTAAAAATATCTCATGGGGATAGATTGGCTTGCTTAAACAGCCATGTTTTAAGGGCACGGTGAAAGGCTCTTAGGTCGGGGACAATCCGGATCTCTACCGGTAGTTCATTCCAGAGGGCAGGGGCCGCCACAGAGAAGGCCCTCCCCCTGGGGGTCGCCAGCCAACATGGTTTGACCGACGGCACCCTGAGGAGGCAAACTCTGTGGGAAGTAGGTGGTCTCGCAAGTACCCTGGGCCTAAGCCATGGAGCACTTTAAACATCATAACCATCACCTTGAATTGCACCCAGAAGACCACCGGTAGCCAGTGCAAGCTGCGCAGGAGAGGTGTTACATGGGCATGCCGAGGCCTCCCGTAAATAACCCGCGCGGCTGCATTCTGCACCAGTTGGAGCCTCCGGGTGCTCTTCAAGGGGAGCCCCATGTAGAGAGCATTACAGTAGTCCAACCGAGAGGTGACAGGGCATGAGTGAATGTGCATAGGGCGCCCCAGTCCAGAAAGGGGCGCAACTGGTAAATCAGGTGAACCTGATAAAAAGCCCCCCTGGCGACAGCCGAAAGATGGTCCTCTAAGGACAGCCATATGTCCAGGAGGACACCCAAGTTGCGGGCCTTCTCCGATGGGGTCAAGATCTCACCCCCAATCGTCAATGATGGAATAACTTGACCAAACTGGGATGCTAGAAACCACAGCCACTCAGTCTTGGAAGGGTTGAGTCTGAGCCTGTTCGTCCCCATCCAGATCCGAATGGCCTCCAGGCACCGGGACATCACATCAAGGACATCATTGAGGTGGTTCAGGGTGGAGATGTATAATTGGGTATCATCAGCATACTGATGATACCGCACCCCAAAACCACGGATGATCTCACCCAGTGGCTTCATATAAATGTTGAACAGGAGAGGCGAGAGAACTGACCCCTGAGGCACCCCACAAGTGAGTGGCCTTGGCGTCGATCTCTGCCCCCCTGCCAACACACACTGTGAATGACCCGAGAGATAGGGGGAGAACCACCGCAAAATGGTGCCTCCCACTCCCAACCCCCCCCCAAGCTGACACAGTAAGATACTATGGTCGATGGTATTGAAAGCCGCTGAGAGATCTAATAGGACCAGGACAGAAGAGCAACCCCTGTCCCGAGTCCTCCAGAGATCATCCACCAACACGACCAATGCCGTTTCTGTGCTGTGACTGGGCCTGAAGCTGGATTGAAATGGATCTAGATACACAGCTTTAACCAGGAACCGTGGGAGCTGACAGGCCACCACACTCTCTACAACCTTCACCACAAAGCAAAGGTTGGAAACAGGACTGTTTGGGGAACCAAGAGGATTGAAGGGGAAATCCTTACCACACTCTGGGTTGGCTAAATACAGAAAGGAAAAACGAACAAAAACTTTGGGAGCCAGTAGCCATTACCTTTCTCAGATCAGACAGGAATCATGACCAGATGAGCTGATTCTCCTTTGCTGTAAAACTTCATTAACAGAATGTTACAGATCCAATATAGGTAGTCCTAGACTTACAACAATTCATTCGAATTGTTACAAAGGGATTGAAAAAAGTGATTTATGACTGTTTTTCACACTTATGACCATTGCAGCATCCCCATGGTCCCGTGATCAAAATTCAGAGGCATGGAAACTGATTCATACTTATGACGGTTGCCTGTGATCATCTTCTGTGACCTTCTGACAAGCAAAGTCAATGCGAAAAGTCAGATTAACTTAATAACCATGGTTGTTAAGCTAGTATGTTAACAACTGTGGAAAGCAAAGTCATAAAATGGGGTGAAAATCACTTAACAAATGTTTCACTTAACAATAAAAATCTTGGGCTCAATTGTGGTTGTAAGTCAAGGACAACCTGTAGTACAAATCTCTTGCCAACTTTTTTACAGTCTGAAAAAAGAAGAAGGTTACCTTCTGAGTTTCTTTCTTTGCCTATTATCCACCTGTGGGTTATACCCTCTCTAATTTAAATGTTCCCTAAGCAGCATTCCCCTCCACCCACCACTCCCCAGGTCTCCCAAGATCATTCAACTGTTTCCTAGTATGATTTGATTGCTTATTGTACCCTATGGCTATCATTAAGTGTCATACCTTATGATTCTCAACTCTTGACAAATGTATCTTTTCTTTTATGTATACTGAGATTATTTACACCAAGACAAATTCCTTGTGTGTCCAAGCACACTTGGCCAATAAAGTATTCTATGTCTATTCCCATATGTCATTATAGTAGCTCAGCCGAGGTGGGTGATAGAAGTAACCAGCCAGAACTGAAACAACAGCAACAATAACAGCAACAAAAAAACTTTATTAAAGGTACCTAACAAACATACATTTACACACACACACACACACACACACAATGCACTGTTTAAATTCAGAGAGCTATTATGTGCCTTTTCCTCGACTGTCATTGTGATGAAGCACATATCTTGCTCTCTTGCCACTGGCTAATGTACCTATATTGAACAAGGAGAGAAAACAACCATTTACTCATTTAAAATTACTTGTTACGTGGGGGAACATTTCCATCCTCCCAATCACTTGAAGCAGCCCAAACTATTCCATGCATTGATGATGTCATCTAGTTTGGTAATGAAACTTCTACAAGAAAAACTCAGCTAAACTCAGAGAGCACCAAGGACCCCACTATTCTATTCTTTACAATCCCAATCATCTATCAAACACCCACTGCATTCTATAAATAGAAGATTCTTTTACATAAAGCCCTTTTTGTGGCCAAAAAGATAAGCACTGTGTTATCTAATCAAGAAACACCTACAGTGACAGAATTGGAGAATCACAATATGAGGTATAACAGCTTCCAAGGTTAACAACAAATAAGTTAGAGAAGGACTTTTAGAAACTATACAAATTACTACTAGCTCTTTCATGTTATAGTAGATAAAATAATGGTGGGTAGAAGAAGTACATAATTTCATTGCAATGGAAGAATGATTAAAGACATGAGAAGGGAACAACATTTAACAATAACCAAATGTTCTGTAGTTGATAAGTAGTCCTAGGCAGCACATAAATTCTAAAGAGGTCAGGCTACATTTATATCACTTTATTTATTTATTTATTTATTTATTTATTTATTTATTTATTTATTTATTTGATTTGTCAATCGCTTACAAGTTAATAGGTATAAGTATAAACATAGTTATGAATACATGAAATGGATACATGTAAGAAAAATAAAAAGAAACAATGGGACAGGGACAGTAGGCATGTTGGAGCGCTTATGTACACCTGCTACAGACCTCTTAGGAAAGGGGTGAGGTCAATAGTAGACATTCTAAGGTTAAAGTTTTTGGGGTTTGGGGAAGAAACCACAGAGTCAGGTAGAGTATTCCAGACATTGGCCACTCTGTTGCTGAAGTCGTATTTCCCGCAATCAAGTTTGGTGTGGTTAACCTTGAGTTTGTATCTATTGTGTATTCTTGTATTGTTATGGTTGAAGCTAAAGTATTCATTGACAGGTAGGACATTGCAATGTATGATTTTATATACTATACTTAGATCGGACCGAAGGCGGTGGAATTCTAGATTTTCTAGGTCTAGAATTTCAAGTCTGGTGGCATAAGGTATTCTGCAATGAGTAGAGGAGTGTAGAACTCTTCTTGTGAAATATTTCTGGACTTTCTCAACTGTGTTAATATCAGATATATAATGTGGGTTCCAGACTGACGAGCTGTATTCAAGTATTGGTCTAGCAAATGTTTTGTATGTTGTTTTACAATTTACTTTGTTTTACAATTTTATGGTCTAATTAAAGTAACGAGGTAATAAAAAAAACATGTTTGTAAGGTAATTTTACCATTCTGATAGTTATTAAATTTTGGTTAATCGCAATATTTTTAAAGTTCACTGAAGTAATTGGAACTAAGTACTTCATTCAGAAGTTCTAGTGAAAATTATGCTACATTTTGAAGCATACTCATATGGGGAAAATTTAATGGAGTCCAATAAGCAGTGTTATTTTCTATAAAGCTCAACTAGGGATTGAAGATGATAATGATGCCCTGTGTTCCTAAGTAGAAGTCATTGATCCATAAAGCTTTATCTATGTCTAGAAACTGACCAGATTTGGACTCTCCATTAATTTTTTTAAACAGTTGATTAGTATAGAGAAAGCAATGATTTTTATTCGTCAAGCTATTTTCAAAAATAACTATTAAATTGCTTATTTATTTTAGAAGAGGTTACCATACTTACAATCCTTGTTTCCTTTTTCTAATGTTCAATTGATCCAGTCACTTTCTGTCAGCCCTAGGAGGAATGCAATAGCAAACCACTTCTGAATAACCTTGCCAAGAAAACTGCAAGGTGACATCCAAGAAGTGAACACAACTAAACAGAAGGGGAAAAAATCACATCCTTTTATTCTTCAGGATTTGTCACAGATAGTACTTTGGCCAAACCATCCTTGGTATACACGTCTTTGAATTTTAAATACAAAGTATAAAGATGTATATATACATTAGAGAAATGCACATAACATTAATGTAATATATATATATATATATATATATATATATATATATATATATATATATATATTTGTTTTCGTAGATTTTCACGGGTAAAGGTATGTAGGTCTTGGTGTATTCGGGTCTTGTCCCGTGTAAGGTTGAGAATACCTTGGCAAGCGTTTGACGAAATCTCATCCGTCATCTTCAGGCTGGTGTCTTCAGCTTCGTTCTCCTGGGAGAAGTGTGTGATTGTGACTGTTTTCCCCTTTTAAACTCTAGAGTTGGCTGTGTTGTTACTTCTTGATTGGTTTGTGGAGTTGATGTATGCAGATTGGATGGCTTTTTCCTGAGATCCTGTGTGGCTGAGGTGCTGGCTGTGTGTCTCTCAGCCTTTTGTGTTGTAACGACCTGGGTAATGGGCTGTGTGATGACCTTCTGAGTTCTATTGTTGTGATGTCCTGGGTGTGGTGCTGTAATCTCCTGGTGTTGTCTGTGCTGCAACCTCCTGATGTTTTGTGTTGTGATTTCCTGAGTTCTGTGATGTAGTATTCTGGGTGGTAGGCTGTGATGTGGCATTCTGGGCCTTGGTTTGGCTCCGAGTTTGAGGTCTGGCTATGTGTTTATAGCGTGTGTCAGTTTGCTTAGTTTGGGGGTTGGAGGGGGGTGTAGCAGCTGGTGTTGCAGCCATGGTCTGGTTTCTGGATGGTGGTTGCCTTTCATCTGTGGCGTGGGCTTGGGTTTGAGTCTGGTGAAGGAGATTGGTGGTGGCATCATGTGCATGATGCCACCACCAATCCCTTCACCAGACTCAAACCCAAGCCACAGATGAAAGGCAACCACCATCCAGAAACCAGACCATGGCTGACACCACGCTCATCCAAAAAGCAAAACACCCAAACATAGCCAGACCTCAAACTCGAGCCAAACAAGGCCCAGAATGCCACATCACAGCCTACCACCCAATACTACATCACAGAACTCAGGAAATCACAACACAAAACATCAGGAGGTTGCAGACAACGACCCAGGAGATTACAGCACCACACCCAGGACATCACAACAATAGAACTCAGAAGGTCATCACACAGCCCATTACCCAGGTCGTTACAACACAAAAGGCTGAGAGACACACAGCCAGCACCTCAGCCACACAGGATCTCAGGAAAAAGCCATCCAGTCTGCATACATCAACTCCACAAACCAATCAAGAAGTAACAACACAGCCAACTCTAGAGTTTAAAAGGGAAAACAGTCACAATCACACACTTCTCCAGAGGAGAAGCTGAAGACACCAGCCTGAAGATGACGGATGAGATTTCGTCAAACGTGCCAAGGTATTCTCAACCTTACACGGACAAGACCCAATACACCAAGACCTATATATATATTATATATATATATAGATTTTCAGGTAAAGGTATGTAGTCTTGGTGTATTGGTCTTGTCCGTGTAAGATTGAGAATACCTTGGCAGCGTTTAATCTCATCCGTCATCTTCAGGCTGGTGTCTTCAGCTTCGTTCTCCTGGGAGAAGTGTGTTCTTCTGGGAACGAAGCTGAAGACACCAGCCTGAAGATGACGGATGAGATTTCGTCGAAACGTTGCCAAGGTATTCTCAATCTTACATGGGACAAGACCCGAATACACCAAGACCTACATACCTTTACCCGTGAAAATCTACGAAAACAAATATATATATATATATATAAGCTGAAGACACCAGCCTGAAGATGACGGATGAGATTTCGTTGAAACATTGCTAAGGTATTCTCAATCTTACACGGGACAAGACCCGAATACACCAAGACCTACATATATATATATATATATATATATATATATATATATATATATATATATTTGCTTTGTATTTTATCTTTAAAATGATTATTTGAATTCTTCAAATAGTGGACACAACCTTTTTTATATCATACTCATACCTTTTTTGAAATTTTATCATAAATAAAATTTGCACTATTGAACATTTTTCAGTCGTTTGTCTTATATTATTTCTTTTCTTTTAGTGATATTGAAGAACATTTGAATCATGAAAATGTTTGAATGAATAGCAAGGACATACTATGCTCATGTGAGCGAAATATTGGTTCCAAATCCTTTTTTAAATGTGCACAGCTCTATTAAATAGTACAATTTAGCAGAAATACAAAATATACAAATAATGATATCTCGCCATAAACTTGATGACACACTTATTGGCCTAATTAAGTACCTACTGGTGAATGGTCAGATGAATTGACATTCTTATTCTAGTTAGTAGGCTACTCTGAGTAAGAAAATTATTATCTTTAACAACCAATATTTTTTTCCATTTTCATACATGAATAGCTGAGCTTTCTGTTTGTTAGCTCTGCAAAGTAGTCCCAGAAAAAGGTATAGCAAATGTGGTACTTTGCTCAATAGTAGTAACTGAGAGAGGGATCTTGGAGTCCTAGTTGACAATGATTTAAATAGGAGCCAGCAATGTGCTGCAGCTTCCAAAAAAGCCAACACATTTCTGCATAAACAGAGGGATAGAATCAAGATCACATAAAGTGTTAATACCACTTTATAATGCCTTGGTAAGGCCACATGTTGAGACTCTAGAAAGAGTGCAGAGAAGAGCAACAAAGATGATTAGGGGACTGGAGGCTAAAACATATAAAGAACAGTTGCTGGGATTTTGGTTTGTCTAGTTTGATGAAAAGAAGGATTAAGGTGATAGGATAGCAGTGTTCCAATATCTGAGGGGGTGCCACAAAGAAGATGGAGTCAAGCTATTCTCCAAAGCACCTGAGGGCAGGACAAGAAGCAATGGGTGGAAACTAATCAAGGAAAGAAACAACCTAGAACTAAGGAGAAGTTGACAATTAGAACAATTAATCAGTGGAACAACTTGCCCCCAGAAGTTGTAAATGCTCCAACACTGGAAGTTTTTAAGAAAAGATTGGATAACCATTTGTCTGAAATAGTATAGGTTTTC
Organism: Naja naja; assembly: GCA_009733165.1. NCBI lineage: Eukaryota > Metazoa > Chordata > Lepidosauria > Squamata > Elapidae > Naja > Naja naja. The sequence continues at coordinate 33,022,156 of CM019148.1, read as the reverse complement.
TGCTTAAGCAGGGGGTTGGACTAGAAGACCCCAAGGTACCTTCCAATTCTGTTATTCTATTCTATTCTATTCTATTCTATTCTATTCTGGTCGGGTCAGGTCGAGTCGAGTCTAAGTTTACATTAGCCTCCAGTGGCTTCAAGGTCAGAGAAAGAGACTTAGAGAGGACCTACCCTAATGGATAAAACATTTAAAAGTGGTGGTGGAAAGTTGTACCTTCAGACTGAATGATTCTATTAATATAATCATACAATCAAGCAGAATTAACTTATCTAGTCATACTTCCTGCCTGGTGTTCCTGGGAGGATTGCCAAAGATTGCATGGAAACTTACTTACCTCCTCCCCACCACCAGTCATATAAGAATAACAAAAAGAGTGAGTGAGCTAGAGATTTGGATTTAGGCCATAGCAAAATCAGATAAAGAATAAGTAGTTCTTCATAAGTTATGTATACTCTCTGTATTTTGTTTATTTATTATATTATTTTTATCCTTTCTTTATTATTTTATAAATAATCCAAGGTAGCAAATATACTTAATAGTTATTCCTCTTATTTTCCTCACACCAACCTGATGAAAGAGAGAGAGAGAGAGAGAGAGAGAGAGAGAGAGGGAGAGAGAGAGACTAGCCCAAAATCACCTAGTTAGCTTTCATGCCTAAAACTCATTCTAGTTTGGTGCCTTAATGACTAAACCAAACATTGTGTCTTTTACCAAGTGAACAAAGACAGCAAGTGCATTAACATCCTGGTTCAAATTATGTTTGATAATTACTATACATGTTTTAAAGTAAATTAAATCAATGAATGCATTTCTCAGAATCTTGTTTTTAGTGGAACTGGCGTAGGCAGAATGATTATTTTATGAAGTTTCTTTATGAAAATATGAACATAGAAGCAATAAATAGGGAAAAAAACCATGGGTACAATGGTACTCCAGAATATGGGGAATGGTGTGGGCAGAAGGGTTACTTTATGAAATTTCATTATGAAAATATGAACATGGAAGCAACAAATAGAAAAAAAACATGGGTACAGTGTGACTCCAGAATATGGGTGACTATAATAAGAAAGGTACATTATCTCCATTTAAGTACCCTAAAATAAGACTTTCTGTGGGATGATCAAACCATATATTCTCAAAGGATGGAATGTGCTCAAAATGTACAGTGTAATTGAAACCATGAAAAATTCTATCAAAGAATGTAAGTAGGAAATCTAGAATTCCAATATTTTGGTAAGTACCTAATTATTGAATTTTTATCTCTATGGTGTTTTAGAAACTAGAAATACAGTTAGCTACTTCTTTAAAGTAGAGTTAAATATGTTATTGTAATAACGTGTTTCAATGACTATTAAAAGTTTAACAAATTTCAAAGATCAGGATTACCTGCAAAACCTGAAGACTGGCTTCTTTGTATGCATTCACAATTAAACTGTGTATATTTACACAAAAATATTATTGGGTTCAAACAGTTCCCAACTGATTAAAAGATCACACCTACTCACATAAATAAGTAACCAGGCTGACAATGTCCTCAACTGGATATAAAATCAAAGATTGTTTTTAAGCTTTTGTCTGGCTTAAGTTGACCTGCAAGGATGGTAATGAGTCACTTATTCAGTGGATTCCAAGAGTACTTTTTCATTTAAGCTAAGATTCTCTGAAGATATGAAGTATTAATGCTTCTATTTTTAACAATTGTATAGATATAAACTGGCTATTGAATTCTGAAACAGGTGAACATTTATATATCTTTATTATCTTTTATCAAACAAAAGATAAAAACTAACAAGAAATAGAGAAGAGTTGAAAAAATATGAGATAGCAGTGCAAAAAAATTAAAAACTGCAGAAAGAAACAAAAACATACAAAAAGTGATTTCCAAAACTTCTTTTACAGAAGATATAGATAAAGCTTAAATTCAATCCTTACTTTAGCATTAAACTATAGCTTCCATTGTTTCAAACAATTTTACTAGTCTTTGAATTCTTAGATCATGTTTGGTTTTTTTTTCTGCTTCATGCAAAGACAGTTGGACATTTATAGTTATATTTTCGTTCATTCATTTGATTGATCTGGGTTTTTCTGAGAGTGAAAAATCTCCTATTTTGGGGAACCAATTACAATTTTAAATGATAAGAACTAAAACTTGAACAAATGTACCACTGAACATTTTTCAGTCATTTGTCTTATATTGTTATTTTTTTTTTTTAGTGATGTTGAAGAATATTTGAATCATGAAGATGTTTACCTTTTTTTCTTTAATTTTCTTCTTAACACTCCTGTCTGTTGCAGGTAGGATATACAAACATAAGGGGATTAATTAAAAGTAATATTTGTTGGGGTTGCTATACAGTACCGCCTAGAAACAAGCAGTTAAATATAATGGATAAGTAGAGGGGATAAAAGGAAAAGGTAATATTTGTAAGAAACTTTCCCAACTTTAAAACTTGAGCGCTTTTGGACTTCTAAAGATTTTTGATAATGAGAATATCTATGTGGGTTTATTTTCCAAGACAATTGTAATATTTTTACAGTTCTCCTTTAATTAATATTTTTAAGGATTATGGTCTTACACCAAGCTTTGCTCCTGGGAGAAAACAACCAAGGTTTTTCTTAACCATTTGAAAACTGTAACTTCTCAGCCTAACTTTGACTGATGTGATTGTCTGTCTGATGACAAATCGTCAAATATTAAACTTCGCCTCTGTTTCAAATAACTTGCCCTGTGTTTTCTTTGAAAGACATTGTTTGAACCCAGAATTTTCTTGTAACAGGGCCTTTGCTTCCCATAATCATTATTTAAAAATCCCTGTTATCCTTTTGCCATCAGTCAGCTTTTTAAAAAATTACCTTCTTGTTTTTCCATATTCCATATTCAAAACAGTTGCTTCCTTTAGACAGGTAAAAGTGCTTCAAATAAATTTTCCTGTCATCTTTTTATTTTTTTCTTTCAGATTGACCTCAACATACTCCTGGGAACTGATAGGTCCATTTGTCAATAGACTATGTTCATTCATGACTTAATTGTGGATGAGCAGATAGACCTGGCATGCATGACTTAAATCTGGGTGGTGGTATCCCATCTCAGGAAAGCATGGAGGCCGACCCCAGAGGTTTTTATGAGAGCTCCTCCAGTCTCAGATTGCACATTTTTGACAAACACTATTGAGAATACCTTAAGAAGATTCTCTATTTTACTTCAGTGTGATTCGAAACAGGCAAGGCATTATATAGGTATATGCTATAAATACATTCTGCAAATGGGGAAAATGCTTGCATTCTTTAGAGCGTGGATTCTTTATTTTTTAATAAATATAAAGCCTGATTGATTTTATCTTTTTTTCTGCAGGAATTAAACAAAATGTATGGGGCGATAGAGAGTGTATTCAAGTTGGAGGTCTGTGCAAGCACTGGCCTTGTAGACCATTCAAACGAATAGGGTTTTGCGTGTATAAAAGCTATTGCTGCAAAGAGTAAGTATAACATGCATGTCTTTGTTTCATTCTTATTCCATTCCAGAAGCTCACAATGCTATGAAGCACAAATGGAATTAATCACATCATAATTCAGCCTAATCAATTACAAGGGATTTTAACAGGTTTACACCATATTAACAGACCAATCATTTGAAATATAGGCTAAAGAAATTCAGGAAACATGCCATTCCTATTGAGGAGATTGTCTGTAATACTTGAATGTCACCATCTGCCAGAAAGAAACCTTGACTTCAACTTCCTCAAAAATAACTAAAGATCTAAATGCAGATAGGATATACATATATAAAGAAATAAAACTGCAACCTTATGACAAAGAGGAAATCATGGGATAAGAAAACTTTTTTGCAGTGAGATTGTGAGAGGGATCAATATTGGACAAGTGCTTTTTAAAGTGGTTTGTAAATAGTCTAGTATTGGAGGTAAACACATAGGGCTGACACTATACCAATTTTAGATTAATTACATAAACATGCATTATCTACTAGCCACACATCTTCTGTAGAAACTGTATGATAATGAAAATTTTATACTACAGTAGAATCTCTGGTCACAAATGCTTCTGACCACGACCAAATCGGGTTCTGACCAAAAAATTCACAATTATTTTTTCCCCATCCGATTTCCTCTTCCACACCATTTTTTTTGTAAATGCCAAATTTCCAAAATTAGGTTTGGGTCACAGCCAAATTGGGTTGCAGCCAAAGTTATGGAATGAATTATGGTTGTGACCAGAGGTTCTACTGTACTTTCTTTTAATGCTAACAGTCTTAAGCTTTGGTACATTCAAATATTGTGAATTTGATTTTTCCTCAATTCTTTCTCCTATCACACAGATTTCTTCAATAATAACTGCCTTTGATAGCTCAAAAAAAAACCCATTTTCCAGGTCACTTTCTTGGTTTGTTATTTGCATTTGCCCTTTAATTTTTAAAACTTCAATCACTTTCTTTTATCTACAACATGGTCCTTTCAACAGTTCCAAGAAAGCTCCACACCCATTTTCACTACTCAGATGATCCTGAGGACACAAATCCAAGTGGCCTCAATGGCTCCCTAAAAATGCAAATGACCAGCTATCTGCAAGGAATCCTTCCATCCCCCATCATCTAGTCAGAGCTGAAGAAGTTTCTTGGCTGAGAAATGAAACATGTTCAAAGAAAAACAAGAAAGGCCAGTTGCCTGTTGGAAAAGCACCTTTCGAACAACAATGACCTTGATGATTGAGAATCTCCATAGACATTGAGATTTAGTAATTCAAAAAGGTTGGTCATTTCACTGGGCAGAACCTAGCAGAGAAAATCCATCTCTAACTTTCCCCCACTCAATAAGCTCTTGGTTGTTGGATGAAGACCAGGACCTCCTGTGTGGATTATAGGTGTCTGTGAAGCTGATGCTACTCCTTTTGCTGAAGTCACTAATAAATTATTTTTTCAGTTTCAGATAAAAGAATCATCTGGCTTCCTTCTACTTCTGGATGTTTTCTTCTGTGTAAAACTGCAGATATAAGGATAAGGTTACTATTAACACCTGACCATGCACAGTCTTTGTATCCTCTTTATTTTATTGGTTTGCCCTTCTGATGCCAGAATGGGACACCTGGGCACCACCACTTTCCCATGGACATGTCACCAGGGCCACCTTGCCATGGCCATTTCAATGTGGGACAATTCACCACAGGAAACTTGCCATAAGAAAACTCAACATGGCTCCTGTGGCACCTTCCTTTGTGGGAAGTGGCCATCAACCATAGCATCACAATGAGCTACATCTCTGGATCGAGGCCAACTTCTTCAGGAGTGGCCAGTAGATCAGGTTGTAGTGACTCACTCCACACAGCTGTCTGTGGTATCACCATCACTGCCACACACAAGAAGCACATCTCACCTGCCACACATTCACCAGGCAGGCCATCCTCCTAGGCTGCATTCAGCCATTTTTTCCCCATGAGCCCTTGTAGGGAAAATGGAATAGGCAGGATGCACCTCTTGTGCAGGAGGCAGCACAATACCAAGACAAATGGGACGTGCCTCTCATACGTTTCCCTGTCACTGTGAGGTGCTGCAATGGCACACCAAGTTGTCCTGGAGTGAGTTTCCCATGACAATTTGTCCTGTGCTGGCGGTGCCAAAGTGAGTATGGTGACATGGCTATAGCAAGTTGGCTGCTCCTATGTGGTGGTGCCGAGATGTCATAGATCCTTTTGGTACTTCCACCATAGTTAATGTCCTTTTTCCTTTCTATTTTGTAATCTGTACAACAGTGGAAAAGATATACTAATCATTGTACTGTATAATTTTGATATGGCTTCTGATACAGAGATCCATACATTCAGATTTATCAGCAAAATTAATTTTTGTATATTGCTGCCTTTTTCTATTAATGAACTACTTTATGATAGAATTTAAAGTGTTGTTAAGGCTAGGATAGAGTGAAAATGAACTTAGGTTTACATTGAATATATTAGAATCTTACTGTGAAAAAATAACCGATTGTTTTTTTTATGGTAGAGACAGTTACTGATATTGTTCACAAAGGAAGGAGGGCACAACAATGGAAAATTGCCTCACTTTCATTTATTAGAATAGTGTCATAAAGACCGAGGTGCTTGGAAAATGTCCCAGAAAATTCACATCTTCTAAAGCCATCCAGAAAAAAAGGAAGGGTGTAATGTATTTTTCCCTTCCTTGCAAATGCATTCTGTCTTATGCTTCCCCCTCCCATACAGCTTGGTCAGAATCTGCTGAATACCATCTCTGGTTGCAGTGTCCCAGAGTCATTTGATCACATTTTATGACCTTTTGACAAGAAAAGTGAAATGGGGAAGCCAGATTCACTTAACAACTCTGTTACTAGCTTACCAGCTCCAGTGATTCACTTAACAACCATGACAAGAAAGATAATAAATTGGGGCAAAATTTACTTAACAACTGTCCCAGTTAGAAACAGAAATTTTGGGCTCAATTGTGATCATAAGTAGAGGACCATCTGTACAGGACATTGAGCCCATTCTGCTTCCCACTTCTTTTCCAGAATTTATGGAGTTCTGCATTTGTAGAATCCATCACAGATTTTCCACTTTGGTCCTGTTCATTGTAAAAAATATAGTAATCACCTTTCAAATATCCTAATTATATCCCAAACTATGTGCTTTGTCTACAGAAATACTGAAAACTTTTCCTACCAAATGATTTCAATTCATATCATTTTCTTCAGTAACATTTAAGTTCTAATATCAAACTGAATATCACTTGATATTAATGATTGGAGAGAAAACAATAATTAATACTTTATTATTTCTTTGTCATTACCAAAATGTTTTCACCAATGTAGCTGTATCTCTGCAATAAAAACCATTCTATGACATTTATGGTTAACTCTCTCTCTCTCTCTCTCTCTCTCTCTCTCTCTCTCTCTATATATATATATATATATATATATATATATATATATATATATTCTAATTCTAATATCAAATTCTGTAATTTTGTTTCTGTCATTTCTTATTCAGATCCTAAACATTTCTTAATAAAGGGCAGTCTGTGACATGGATCAGTTATTAAAGGAATAGTTATCAGTTATTAAAGTTACCATAATGTGGATTAGTTATTAAAGGAACCATATTACCATAAAAAGTAAGAAATAGATGTGGAAATGTTGATAAAAGATTCTCAATCATCCAGGCAGAGATGTCTGAAAGTTGTCTGAAGATGTCTGAAGGTTGAATTATTGCAACTGGACTAGTTGCAATGATTCAACTTTCAGACAACTGCAGACAATCTTCAAACATCTCTGTCTGTATGATTGAGAATTTTCATAGACATTTTGCGATGCATTTGGGGAAGGGGTCCCTAGTGGTGTGGCAGGAGTTGGTACATTTCAATGACTCTCTGCCTAAGCACTTTGTGCTGACTGAGGAAGAAGCCTGGTTGGGTAGTGAATCATCTCTGAAATTAAAATTTAGTCCAGTTTCAATTATTCAAACTTCAAACAGCCTTTACATGGGCAAAGGTACACATATATACATACATACATACATACATACATACATACATTCGTGCATACATACCAGTGGTGGGATTCTTTTTTTTTACTACCGGTTCTGTGAGCGTGGCTTGGAGGGTGTGGCAGAGGAAGGATACTTTAAAATCTCCAGTCAGAGGTGGTATTTGCCAGTTCTCTGAACTACTCAAAATTTCCGCTACCGGTTCTCCAGAACTGGTTAGAACCTGCTGAATACCACCTCTGATACATACATACATACATAGTTATGTTCAGTTTACAGATCACACATGGTTTTTCCATACCTGAAGAACATACTGTTTAAAATCAACCATGGAATAGCTAAATTTTTCACTTTGGGGGGAGGGGCTTGTTGGAGGTGGCATGTTTCTCTTATCTCTTAAAGCCCAAGTTCAAGATTTATAAAGTTCAGCACTGATTTGCTAGCTCATTCCTAAAGTGCTTTTCTTAATTGCCTAAGGCCACCATGAACATGACATGTGGTTGCATTCTGGTGGTGGTGAATTCTTCCTTGAGTCAAAGATTATATCTGTTTGTTTTGGTGGTTTCTTACACCTCAGTTGCTGATTGCATTGTAATTTTTCATGGCTTTTTAACATATGATTTTTATAAAACTTTCTAGTTTTATATAGTTTTAATTTGTGTAAGCCCCTAAAAGTCATGTGTTTGAGCTGGGTAGCCATAGAACCTGAATAAAGAAACAAACCCTTTAGGCAACAAGTAGCCCATTCACTCTTGCAATAAAATGGGCAGCAGTAGAAGATCATGTGTTAGAAGGTTGGCAGACATGCTTGGTTGACTTGCCAAGCAAACCTAACATGGCAGAGAATCCAGGAGCCGCAAGGGGTCTTTCCATGTTTTATGCTGTGCTGGTAGCATAGAGAATAGAATGTTATTAAAATAAATTATGAGTAATCTTCCCCAATGAGCTATAAGCAGCTTCTCTTTAATACAGCACTTGGTCCTGAATTTGGGATTAATTACTCCCCAATATAATTCCTAGTAGGGTCTCTCCTGTCCAATTTACTTTAGATTATTCTTTATGCCAGTTAACCTTAAAAAGCTAAGCTTTCTCAGGATGACTACCCTGTTTTCATACCCATAAACAACTTGGGCTTCCTACTGTTCCCCCATTTTTCCCAAGTGGTCACAACTGAGTTAGCAATATTTATGCCTGAGGTTACATATCATACATAAAAAAGTGGATTCAATTTCTGCATTTGGAATCTCTTTCCACCCCTCTCTCACACACACACACTCACACACAGGAGAGGGAGGGAGAGGGGGAGGGATTTCCTCCTGAGCTTCAGTGTAATGCATTTTTGTAGCAGCCCCCTTTACGGCTTGGAATTCCCCCTGTTTTTTTTTGATAACTCTTCACCAGCTATAGACCCCAATGCAAAGCAGTATTTCCAGGAAACATGACACCTCCTCCTTTATTTTCTTCCCATCTTCAGTTTAATCCCCCGTCTCCTCTGGTATTTATCCATTCCTCAAACTGTGATATAGTCAATTATTTCCAAGACCCTGTAGGCAAGGGTGGGATTCAAAAATCCCAGCAACCGGTTCATTGCCCAGTTGCTGGATGGGCATGGCCATGGTGGGCATGACCTACCAGAACTTCCGGGAGGGCCATTTTTCACCTTCTGCAGGATCCGGAAGCTTCCTTCAGGCCTCTGGGAGGGTGAAAACAGCCTCCCCAGGGTCCAGAGGCCCTCTGGAAGCTGGAAACAGGCCCATTTCCAGACTTCCGGAAGGCCCGTTTTTTGCCCTCCCAGACCCTCTGTGCAAACTCTGCACTTACCTGCATCCAAAATGGGCTGTGTGGAGATTCCTCAGAGGAGAGGGGCGTGGTGGATGGGGCCAGCTGGTCAGTTCAATTACCGGTTTGGCAAATCAGATGTAAATTTAACATCCGGTTCGCCCGAACCGATCCAAACCAGCTGAATCCCACCCCTGCCTGCAGGGTTATCATGTATAGGGGCCTCAGAGCAATTTTCCCCCCATCAACTTATGACCAGTCACTTAGTAGACATTTAAAGTTATGATGGATCCCCAAAAAGGGATTTGTGATTTGTATTTGAAGGTCCAGCATCCACACACACCCCACAATAAATGACCATATTTTGGGCGCCCAGCAACTGACATCCATTTAAGGCAATTTGCAGTTTCCAGCAGTTATGTGACCACTGTTTACAACTGTTTTACTGCATCTGGCAGTAAACTGTTTACTGCAATCTGGCATTTACTTTGAGTTTCTGGCAAAAACAGCTCCATAGTGAACAATGTTAACATTAACAACTCTGGCATTCACTTAACCACTGTGATATTTGCTTAATGACAGCAGCAAAAAAAAATGTTAAATTGCACACAGTCCTCTGATGACCCAATTTACTACCTTCATGACTATGATCAAAATTGTGGTCTCAATTATGGCCATAAATCAAGGACTATCTATACCTCCATAATTTGGAATTCATTCCTCATGGATCTTCATCCCTCCCATGCTTCAGAAAACATGTAAAAAACTGTCCTGTTCTTCTGGAATCTGGAGGAGGAAATATTCTTTAACTCACTGGATGTAACCCCCCCCCCCCAAAAGAAACTCACCTTTAGAAATTGCTTGCTGGTGAAAGGCTCAGCTGAAAGAAGGCAATGCTATATATATGACTAGGACAGGTCCATTGGGATACTTAACTTTTTTATTTCCTTGAGAGTAAAATATAAATCATGTAAGACTTATATTTATATAATGTTATATCAACTATAATTAAATCTATCCATCCATCTTTAAGTAGAGTTTTTTAATAGTAGTACATGGTCTTCTTTTATGTTCATGCTCAGTATAGTATGAATAGGAAGCTTTAATTTGTCATTAGAATACTGAGTAATAAGAGCCATATGTTTATAATCCTTGTTTTTAATGGGAAAACAGTTGTAAAATTACTTAAGCATTCTTAGATCATTTTTAAAAAGGTAGATAAGGTGTTCCAGGAACTTTTATATTTTGCTCTTTTTGACAATGCACTCAGATACATTGGGCCTGCCAAATAAAAAGGATAGAATACATTATTATGTATAAATGAAATCAAAGACCAGGTTCCATTCTTCATCTTCACACAATCTGTGTTACCATGATTAAGAAACTCCTTTCTCTAAGAATCTCATCTAGTTAAAATATATGGTCTATTGCAGTGGTTGCCAACCAGTGGGCTGGGAACCACTGATGGTCCATGAGAAAATTTTGGTGGTCCACAGAGAAATGCTACCCCCAAAGCACCCCCCAAAGCAATTAATCCAGGCTGCATGGGAACACAAGGCTGTGTTGCCCACATGGCCCGCGGGAACACAAGACCTGCATCGCTTGTATTGCGAACAACATGAGGTAGTGAGGGGAGGGGGAAAGTGCAGAGGGAGGGAACTTGCCCCACTTGCCCCACGCACCTGGCCTGGCCACCGGGCTGCTTATTTCCACTTCTTTCTTCTTCTGCTTTTGGCTGAACACAAGGAAAGCAGCAAAGGTCTTTTTTTCTCTCCCCCAAACTCTGCCAGAAATGAGTCTCTGGGACCCTGCAAGACACCCTGCTTCAAGAGGCTGCACTAGCACAAGTCTCACAAAGACACAAAGGGGGAGAGAGAAAGAAAGACTTTTACTGCTTCTGCTGCTTTCCTTGCATGAAACCAAAAGTGTCTCTCTCTCTCTCTCCCCCTGAGAATTGAACTGGAGACAGTATCCTGCAATCCCAAACAAAGAATGATCGATTGGTAGAAAAACGGGGTGGGGAATTTTCCTGCAGACTTTTTTGGGGGTTTTCCCAGGGTCTCTGGTCTGCGGGATTTAAAATTATGAGTTTGGTGGTCCCTGAGGTCCAAAAGGTTGGCGACCCCTGGCCTATTTCATTATTCTTTCTTTCTTGCTTACTTGCTTTCTTATATTTCTATTCTGTTATCCAGGAAGATGATAGTTTCACCTTCATTGTCTGTGTTCAAATGGAGGCTAATAGTCTGTATTGATTATACTATTGGAGTTAATGACCTATATTAGAGTTTTTCAAACATGGCAACTTTAAGATGAGTGAACTTCAACTCCCAGAATTCCCAGAGTTGAAAAGCACTGGCTTCTATACTGCAATAGGCCATTCTATATGGTATGAATCTATAGTATATCCTGCCCATTATGCACTTTTAAATGAATCCAACTGTAACAGCATTTAAAAGACAATATAAAATATACATTATAAATTGATTATGTTAAAATGAAGCTTAACTATTTTGTCTCACTTAAAGAGGTTGCCCTTGAAGGGAATGTTGACACTGCACCAGAGATAACATTTTGTACTTTATAACCATATTCTATAGGTCTTCTATTAGTATCTCTATTTTTCTACTGCCGGTGCTGAACTGCAGTGGCACAATATAACAGGCAGCTATTTCTTTTTAAAAAGGCTTACGTTTAGGATATCTGAAAAATATCCTTCTGCATTATTCTGCTTATACATTAGATATTCAAATCATATTGATATTGAATCAGTAATCAGGCAGATAATGCCTATATTAGACAAACCCTGATCCAGATTTAAATCAGTTATCTTTCACTGTAGGATAAACTGCGATTTTTCAAAGCTCTTTTGTTCTTCAATTAATTTGTTACTCCTAAAATTAACAGGTCCTTTGTATATTTTATATTTATAAATTTTCATTACTATTAATCCAATGAACAATGCAATTTAATGTTCTGTGTTCTGTCTTAATAACAATGCAACAGCTAAAAGCAGAATTTGGCTCATTTTGTTATTTTGCATTTTGAAAATAGTTTTTACTATGCTGTACTAATTTAAAAAGGAAAAAGAAACTGACAGAAATGGCAAAACTGACTTGTTTCATCCCTGATGAAACAATAAGTACTTCTAGAAACCTTTTATGGACTTTTTGTTGAAAACAGAAAAAAGTAAAGTAATGATTTATGATTCTGATAATTGAAAAAAGACTAATTAATTCTTTTAATACCAAGCAAGAGCAGGGATAACGAATTTGTTTATAATTATTGAAAATAAGGTTGAAAGTTCTGTATATTTTCTCATTTTTTTATTATTCTACTTTGCTTTTTATACTTTCTTTTTCTTATTTCTATTTCTCTCACTTCATTTTTTTTTCTTTACTGCTGCTATTTACTTACCTAAAAACCAATAAAATTATACACATTTATTTATTTATTTATTAATGGGACTTATATGCCGCCCCATCTCCGAAGACTCGGGGCGGCTTACAATAAAACAAGCACAATAAATATTTAAAAAAGAATTAAATTAATGGTCCCGATTAATACAAACTTAAAAACCACAAAATCTAAGACACCCCACCCCTGAGTCACAGCCCGGCTTGGTCAAATAACCAGGTCTTCAAATCATGGCGGAAGGTGCGGAGGTCAGGGGCCAGCGGAGCCCCAGGGGAAGTTGGTTCCAGAGTTCAGGGACCGCGACAGAGTAGGCACGTCGGGGGACCGCCAGCCGGCATTGCCCGGCTGATGGGACCCCAAGGAGTCCCTGTCTGTGACTTCGTACAGGGCGGTTAGTATTCGATGTCGGCAGCAGCCTCTCCTTAAATAATAAGGACCCATGTCATGTAGGACTTTGTATGTTAAAGTTAAAACCTTGAATCTCACCCGAGAGCAACCGGCAACCAATGCAGGCAGCGAGGAGGGGGCTAACATGGGAGAACGGAAACTCCCATCACCGCCGCGCCGCCGCATTTTGCACCAGCTGCAGTCTCCGGATGGTATGCAAGGGCAGTCCTAAATAGAGAGCGTTGCAATAGTCGAAGTCGCGAGGTAACAAGGGCATGAGTGACCGTACGCAGGGCATCCCGTCCAGGAACGGGCGAAGCTGGCGAACCAGCCGAACCTGGGCAAAGGCCCCTGGCGACGGCTCCCACCTGCTCCTCCAACCGGAGCCGCATCCAGGAGGACCCCAGGTTTCGCCCTATCCACAGGGGCAACACCACTCCCCTATGGTCAACGATGGACATTCTAAACTGGAACGGGATGCCGGTATGTACAACCACTCAGTCTTGGCCGGGTTGAGTCGAAGCATGTTGCCGCCCATCCAGATTCGCCGCATCCAGACAGCGAGTCATCACGGAGAGAGCATCACTGATCTGGTTTGGGGTGGAGATATACAGTTGAGTATCATCCGCATATTGATGATACTCACCCCAAAACCACGGATGATCTCACCCAGCGGTTTCATGTAAATGTTAAATAAGAGGGGGAGAGGACCGACCCTGAGGGACCCACAAGTGAGCACCCTTGGGGACGACCTCTGCTCCCCTGCCAACACCGATTGCGACCGCCCGTGAGGTAGGAGGAGAGCCACCAAGAACAGTGCCCCCCCCCCAACCCCACAAGGCCGCAAAGGATACCATGGTCGATGGTATCGAAAGCCGCTGAGAGGTCTAATAGGACCAGGACAGAGGAACAACCCCTGTCCCGGCCCTCCAGAGATCATCCAACAGTGCGACCAATGCTGTCTCCGTGCTGAAACCAGGCCGGAAGCCCGATTGGTACGGATCGAGGTAGTCCGTTTCCTCCAGGAAAAGCGAAATTGCCGGGCCACCACATTCTCAACAACCTTCGCCAAGAAGCGAAGGTTGGAGACTGGACGAAAGTTGTCTAACACGGTCGGATCCAGGGCAGGCTTCTTCAGGAGGGCCTCACCACCGCCTCCTTCAAGGCGGAGGGAAAGACACCCTCCTCAAAGAAGCGTTGACAACTGCCCGGATCCAACTGCAGGTGACCTCCCTGGCGGCATAAGCCAACCAGGAGGGGCACGGGTCCAACAAACATGTGGTGGAACTCAGGCGCCGCATAATCCCGTCCACTTCATCCTCGGAAACAGGATCGAACTCATCCCAAACGTAATGGCCAGACTCCCGTATCCGCTCCTCTAACCCCTGCAAATCAGAGGACAACCCGCTCCGAATCCGAGCGATCTTATCCGACAGATATTGCCCAAATTCCTCAGCCCTTCCCCACGGGTCCGGCCCCTCCTCTGGACGAAGAAGGGAACGTGTGACCCGGAACAGGGCGGCTGGGCGGTTATCTGCGGACGCTATGAGGGCAGAGAGATAAGACATTCTCGCCGCTCTCATCGCTCCCAGGTAAGTCCTAATGTGGGCTCTTAACTGGGCTCGATCGACCTGGGAGCGGGTGGCCCTCCACCTGCTCTCTAAGCCCCTTCGACGGCGTTTCATCTCCGAAGCTCCTCTGAATACCAGGGAGCCATTCGGGATCCACGGCGTGTAAGGGGTCGCATGGGGACAACCCTGTCGAGGGCTTCCGACGCAGCCCGTTGCCAGGCGGTCGCCAGATCCTCGGCAGAGCCGTGAGTCAGGGAAGAGGGAAGAGGCCCCAGCTCCGTCTGGAACCGCTCCGGGTCCATAAGGCGCCTGGGGCGGAACCACCACGTGGCTCCTCATCCCAGCAGTGGGGGTGGCTTGTTGGAAGACCAGCCGTAGGAGATAATGATCAGACCATGGAACGGGCAAAGACGTAAAAGTGGTCTGCCCTCTGTCACTATGCCACCACTCAGAGACAAAAACAAGGTCGAGAGTGTTCCCCCTCATGTGTGGGGCCATGAATTAATTGGGTCAGGCCCATGGCTTCCATGGAAGCCATGAATTCCTGGGCCAATCCCAGCACCCCAGGGAAGGCAGGTTAAAGTCCCCAGGACTATAAGGCCTGGGATCTCCACCGCCACCCCGAGAGGACGTCCAGGAGCCCAGGCAGGGCTGCTGTCACACAGCTGGGAGAAAGGTATGTAAGCAGCAAACCCACCTGACCATTTGGCCCCCACTTCAGGAGGAGGGTCTCACTCCCGCCTGTCTCTGGGATAGTGACCTCCCTTGGAAATAAGGTCTCCCTAATAACCACAGCCACCCCACCACCCCTACCCTGGGCCCGGGCCGGTGCAAACTCGAAAACCTGGGGGCATAATTCAACCAGAGGGACACCTCCCTCCGGGCCCAACCAGGTCTCGGTGATGCAGGCCAGGTCCGCAGCCTCCTCCTCAATGATTTCACGGAGGAGGACAGATTTATTGGCCACGGACCTGGCATTAAAATACACCAGTCTGAGCCCAGGGGTCCCATTCCCGAGCTCCCTAGGGAGGAGGTCACAGGGTCGGAGCGAGCATCGACGGAGTTGGCGGGCGCGGCTCGACACATAATATGACCCCATGCCACGACGTCTGCTGCCAACCCCAACCACCCTGGGAATCGCAGCCCCATCTCAGACCCCGGAGCCCCACAAGCCCCCAACCTCCCCCTCCACCACGAACCGGGCTGCAAAGAGACCCATCAGCCCTCCTCCCTAACCCCTTAAGACAGTTAGTTAAAATTTTAAAAGTTTCCCCTTCCTCCTAAATTTGGAATTTGGCCCATTTACTGCAGCATGCCACCTCTCGGGATCCCAAGATCCGTCATTAAGGAAAGCTCTTGATAAAATGCAGGGCCATTCCACAGACTGGGGAACCGTCTGGAGGGCCCATAAGTCTGCTGGAGAGTAGGCAGGCATGACATGTACATCTTAGGCAGGACAGGGAGCAGCTGGTTAGATGGAAAAATTGTAGAGATGAAAATACAATAGGAGACGGACTGAATGAAAATCAGGAAATAATCCCATCGCAACTCTCTCACAGCTGCCGACAGTTAGAGTCAAAATAAACAAGTCACTGTGCTGCCACCATAGTGACTTGCGGTATAAAAATCCTGAATGATTCCCTGCACTCACACTGCAGGGAAGAATCACATCCTCCCACTGTTCTCTCACCACAGTGGGAGGTAGTCCAGCCTCAGGAGAGAAGTATAGGTCCATGGAAGTGGTGCAGATGACCCAGGCACCATCAATAGTGTCAGTGAGTCCAAGATGGCAAAAGCAGTGAGAGGGCGGCGGTCACAGATGGAAAATCCAAGAGTCCAAAAGTCCAAGAGTCCAACAAGGTGCAATGTCCAAGACCAATCCCGGCCACAAATCTGGGGCCACAAGCCATCCTTTCGGGGGAAGGGCACCACCACCGACTCTGCCCATAATCCCCAGCCAGGAAAGCCGCTTCCCTCAGTTCAGGCCAAGGATGGGAACATGCCCTGGAACTCCTAGATATGCAGGCCTCCCTCCCTTCCGTATATCCGACTCTCCCAGACCTTCTGGGAAAAAGTAAAGGGTAGGGGCTCGGGTGGTTCAAAACCCACCCCCATAGCCACACCACCCAAAGTCAGAGCCGGAAAGAGAGGGAGAAAGCCATTGGACCAACCAACAGCCCTCCACTGGGGACTCCATGGCTACCTACATATAGCTGCCTGTAGGCAGCCATAGCACCAGGTCCAGGCCATCTCCGCTGCCATCAGCTCCGGTTTAATGGGGAAAACCCCAGCCACAGTCAGGTCGCAGCTGGTCCAGCCCATTGGAACCCGGTCTTGCCACACTCGCCGCCAGCAGACCAGAGCCACGACTAGTGGCGATGGTATCGGGTCCCCAGAGTCCACAGGTCGCACACTGGGACTCACAGCCACCAGGGCACAGGACACAGAACACAGGGCAGGCCGGGTAGACAGCAGCCAGGTCGCAAGGCAGGGCAACAAATAACGCCGCCGACAAGTCCCCAAGGGGCAGGCAGACAACGCCGTCGCTGCCGCTGCTGCCGCCGCTGCCGCGCTCTTTGCGGCCCGCGATAGAAAAGCCGGGGAGTTGATCTAGCACCAGCCGCCGGCTCCAATTCCACCAAACGGCTCCCCGGGACCCCAGGCGCCCGAGATGACTCCAGGGACAGAGGAGGCAGCGGTGTCCTCCTCCTCGAAAACCAGCCAGCCCCCGAAATGCCCAGACGAGCCTCTCAGCAACAGACCGCCATCTTGGGCATGCACTGCTTCGGTAGTTCCTACCTCTCGGGTGGTCACAATCGGTATTGGCGGGGGGGCCGACCCCGAGGGTGCTCTCCTGTGGGGTCCCTCAGGGGTCGGTCCTCTCCCCCCTGCTATTTAACATCTATATGAAGCCACTGGGTGAGATCATCCAGTTTCGGGTGAGATTCCAGCAGTACGCAGATGACACCCAGCTGTACATCTCTACCCCGAATCAAATCAGCGATGCCCTCTCCCTGATGACCCAGTGCTTGGATGCGGTATGGATTTGGATGAGCGGGAACATGCTTCGACTCAACCCAGCCAAGACTGAGTGGCTGTGCATACCGGCATCTCGGCCCAGTCAGGATTATCCATCTTTGGCCATAGGGGGAGCGGTGTTGTCCCCTGTGGATAGGGCGTGGAACCTGGGGGTCCTCCTGGACGTACGGCTCCGGTTGGAGGAGCAGGTGGGGGCCATCGCCAGGGGGGCCTTTGCCCAGCTCCGCCTTGTTCGTCAACTACGCCCTTTTCTGGACCGAGATGCCCTGCGCACAGTCACTCATGCCCTTGTTACCTCTAGACTTGACTACTGCAACGCTCTCTATCTAGGACTGCCCTTGCATACCATCCGGAGATTGCAGCTGGTGCAGAATCCGCGTGGTGGTGATGGGAGTTCCCGATTCTCCCATGTTACCCCTCCTGCACTGCCTGCATTGGTTGCGGTTGCACCGGGTGAGATTCAAGGTTTTAGTTTTAACATACAAAGTCCTTCATGACATGGGTCCTCAATATTTAAGGGAGCGACTCCTGCCAACATCGAACACCAACCGCCTTGTGCGGGCACATAGGCAAGGACTCCTTGGGGTCCCGTCAGCCAGCCAATGCTGGCTGGCGGTTCCCCGATGACAAGCCTTCTCTGTCACAGCCCCTGACCTCTAGAACCAACGCCCCTTGGGGCTCCGCCTGGCCCCTGATCTCCGCACCTTCTGCCATGACCTGAAGACCTGGTTATTCAACCAATCCGGGCTGTGACCCTTTTTCGGTGGGTTGGTTTTTTATGTTTTTTAGTATTTAACTTGTTGGGCTTGGTAGTTTAATTTTTTTCTTAACTATTTATTGTTGTATACGCTGTTGTTGTTTTTAGTTGTGAGCTGCCCCGAGTCTTCGGAGGTGGGGCGGCATACAAGTCCCAATAAATGAAAAAAAAATGAAATAAGTTTGTGTGTTAGCAAATGGGATGAAGAAAAGCTATCTGATTTTCTGGCTGAAAGTGTATTCTTCTGAAACTGGAGTCTTGCCACATAGATACATTGTACACAACTGGAGACTTATTTCTTCCTCTTCTTTCTGTATAATTAGGTCTGCTCTATATTCCTTCCTGTTTGGTGGACGTCCAAAGTTTAATTAAAGTTCAAGATTTTAATGTAGGAGCAGCATCTTCTGGAAATGTATGATGATAACAGATAATCAGTATTGGCAATGATCATGATGGGGAAACACAACAGATGCTGAGACTTCAAAAGGAAACATATTAAAATTTAATCCTGACTCAAAAGTAAATTATAACAAGTAGACAAGAAGGCAGAAAATGTTGGAAACTGTTTTACTTTTAAAACAATTGTAGATAGGAAGATAAAAATGCAAGACTTGGTATTTAAATCTGACATGCTAAAAAGATTTAAAATCATAGTTTAAGAAATGTGAGAGGACTCAGCTGAGCATCACATGATGTAGCTATCCAGACAGGCTATCAAAATGAAATATTAACTCAATATAAATAGTTCCATGAAAGAGGAATATAGAATAACAGCTGTTTAAAAGACTGAAAAACAGAAGAAGGAAACTACATTGAAGCAACTGAGGCTTCCCATATTTTTGGTAAATAACTTAGATAACAGCCACTTTTGTACATAGGGCAGATCACATTTGGTGAAAGTGAATGACTGAGGAAGAGTAAGATAATTCAGGTTAGTTTGTCATTTACCTGTGATGGAATGGAAGGATTTAATTTTTCATACTGGGCTTCCATATAATAGGATCAAAAGAGTCACTCTGATTTTAGGGCAGCCATGGAAATACATACATACATATATATATATGTATCTTATGTATCTATATGTATTGTGCTTGGCACAAGCATGAAGCCAAAGACACCAGCCTGAAGATGGCGAGTGGGATCTCGTCGAAACGTCGCCAAGGTATTCTCAATCTTACACGGGACAAGACCCGAATACACCAAGACCTACATATATATATATATATATATATATATATATATATATATATATATATAATGGCTAAAGGCTTTTTCAATTTTACATTTATTCTATTATATTGTTGACAGGACCTCATCTTGAGCAGTTGATGTATAATATCTGGGCATTGTGTTAGTTCTATTAACATTCATTTGTGTTTTATGAAAAAAGACTAGTAAGACTTAACTCTTAAAATGTAAAAATCCCATTCTTTGTAAATTAGAAAAAGAAAACATTAAAATATTGTATTTCAAATAAATATATCATAATACATCTGCATGTATTTTCATGGATTTGACATAGTTCATTAACATGATGAACTCATTTTCCTGCAAATTTTATCAACATCAGGTGAAAAATTGTATCATTTCAAACAATATAAAATAATAGCATACTTTTCCGTAACATATTGTTAGTACTTATTTTTGATTAAATAGTTCCATCACAAAATTTACAGATTTTTAGATAAGTTACTTTTTGGTTTATATACTGATTTGGGTAATGTGATGTTAATAAATTTCATAAAGATCCTTCTTATTTCTAAAGATGATTTAAATTCTAACTCAACTTAACTTATACCTAAGCACTTGTTAATTTAAATTTAATATGAATTATCTTCAGGAATATATCAAAGATTATATCCTAAGGTCTATTATTTGACCAACCCGGACTGTGACCCCTCCCTGGGGGAGGGATGGTTTTTAATGTATATTATTGTCGTGTTTTATATTTGGGCTTGTCTGGTTTAATGTTTTTTTAAAATATTTATTGTTCTGTGTTTTTAGTTGTGAGCCGCCCCGAGTCTTCGGAGATGGGGCGGCATACAAGTTCAAATAAATAAATAAATAAATAACTATAAAGAAGTTAAGAGTACCAACCAGTTTGACTTTTGTTTCTGTTTTTTTTTCTTTAAAAATTTGTATTAATTGAAAAGGTACTTTCAGTGATGCCATCCCTGGAGCATAAGTTAAATCAACTGCATACTTTTAGTTATTACAGAATTTGCACCTGATTTCTACCTATGAAGACCTTCAGACATTACTTAGTTCTCCTTTTGTTGGTGATTATTCTGCTTGATCCAAGTAAGATGTTCATGTGACATTGAGTGGGTTGGGGTATTGACAGACTATATAATTTTATTTGCAAATATTAGAATTAAGGGACACCTAGACCAGATTAAAAATGGAATTGGTGAATGGATATTTACATTAAGCAAAGACCAAGGAGGACAGCTGTCACATGCAGAGGGAATATCATTTGTGGTAAAATAACTAATATTACATCCAGTTTGTATGTTTCTTGGATATTCTACATAGATGTGGTTGGGAAAAAAAACTAGACCAGTATAGTCTTTAAAGAAGCCTGAATGGATTATTTCATATGAGACAATTGTTTTAATTCTTATTGAAATTTAACATCTTTTCTACAGGTTTCTCTGATCCTATTCGGACTTCTGCTGCATGTGTTAAGGCTGGTGGGGAATGCACTAGTATCTTATGCATTTGGCCTTTTCAAAATAATGTTGGAAATTGTGGCAGTCCATTTTCAAGGTGTTGTATGTTTTGATACTGCGTTAACTGGGGAGGGGTTCCAAGTGGATATAAAAGTATGGATCTATTTTAAATTGTGTCTTTTGGTTGCGTGTATGAAAGCAATTTGCATCAAGATTGCCTGTGAATATGCTTATAGATCTTCATATTTATAGGTGTACATCTGTCTCCTTCCTGTAAAAAAGGATTATTCTGCTAACATGATTTCTAGGATTAGGCACAGGTGCATTAGAGCTGAAATGTCAATAACTGAATATCTCTCCTCCTACATGATGGTGATTTTGCACTTGAATAGTCTCCTACTATAATAATTTGATGGATAATTAAATTAAGTATCATTATCTTCCAGCCAAAATGTTGAAATAGCAATTCAGTGGCATGCAATATTGGATACCATCAAGCATATCAGAGCAGGAATTGTTATGATTGTTACAGCAATTAATCACCTTACTATCACCTAATTTCTGATAGGAAATTGGCAGTCCTCAGTACTAGATAGGTGAACTGCCATTGATTGATATCATAATTTCATTCTACTTATGAACAACAATTTTGAGCATTGATGTTCTGTTGCAATTTTGTGACAATGCTAAATTGTGACACTGCATTTAACATTAAATCTTTATATTCAAAACTGTAGCGGTTATATTAGTATCTTTGATTTATTGGTAAGAAATGAAATAAAAAATCAGCTCTTGTAAAAAGTATAAACAAGTTTCCTCTGACAAACACAATAAAGTTAGACAGATGTGTTCACATAAAATGCTGACTGATAAAATGACTAGGCTATGACAACACAGGTGAATGCTTTCTTTATAGTTTCAATATATCATGTCGATGCAGAAGATTGGATTTTTTGTAGGAAACCATGGTTCAATCAGTTGGGTGCATGTCACTGAACCTAACTTTGAGTTCCAAATTCCTACCTAACAAATAGATTTACAAATTATTTATTCACAATTCATTTTTGTTTTGGCCATGAGGCACACAGAACACAGATAATTTTTGTTAATCTACAAAAATAATTGCCATACGTTAAATAAATAAATACAAAAATCATTATGACTAACAATAACTAAAGCATTACACATGCACACCAATATTTATTTTATTTGGTTTGGTGATCTCCACCTACAAAGCCACTCTTGGTGACTCACAATACAATAAACAGAATAAAAATAATATAACAAGAAAACTGGGCAAGAACCATATTTGAAAAGGAAGAAGGAATTTAAAAATCATAGTAAATCTGCCAGACCAACTCAGAACACATACCAACAATTCAGCAAGGGTCACCTCACCTCACCTTAATCCAAGGTATGTCCATAACATATCTATGTCTGTACCATGACATGTCCATAATTCCTCACACCATTGCATACTGGACTTCTTGAACCTTTTGAGTGGTCTTTGAGGATAGTTTCATAAAGAATGCATTGCTGTAGTCTAATTGTGCAGTTATAGAGCATACATAACTGTCTGAAGGGCCTCCTTATCCAGGAAAGAGTACAATGGTGCAATAGATGAAGCTGTGCAAAGACTTTCCTGGCCACAGGTGTCAGTTGTTCATCAAGCAAGAGCTGTGAATTCAAAAAGACCTTCAGATTGCACACACATATACACCATGCATAGGTAGGGCAAGCCCACTGAAAGTTAAGGATGGAAAATACTTGGGACCATCTGGCCTTAATACTTAGCCACTTAGTAGGATTGAATTGGAGACTGTTCCTGCCCATCTAGGTCTACCCAACCCCCAGATATTGGGTAAAATGTTTACAGCCTTGCTTGTTAGTGTGGGGCTGAAAAATATAATTGTATATCATCGGCATGCTGATGCTGAACTGCAAATTAGTGGATCACCTTATCCAGTAGTTTCATGCATATGTTGAGTAAGATGGGAGAAAGAGTTGAGTCCATGGCAACCCTCAAACATTAAGTTGAACCAACCCCAAAGGAGGGAAAAAAAGATTAAATGTTTTAATTCCCAATCTCCAGAAGTAGTTTACCCCTCCCAAATATCAAAAACTATTGAGAGATCAATGAGTACTATGATATCACCTCCATCCCTGTTTCACTACAGAGTATCAAAAAGTTCAACCAAAATAGTCTCCTTAATAAATCCTGGTCTGAAATTGAAACAAGTTTAAACAAACCACTTTATCTAGGGTTCCCTGGTTTGACCATCATTGTTGGACCTGACACAACTTAAACCTCTAAATAAAAATGATCTTTGGCTCCATTGCTTGAGAAAGGTATAGTTTATTAGTAATCAAGTGTATTGCAGTAATGCTTAGAATCACACACCAAAATCCCTAAGTTCTGCTTCCACCCCCCACCCCTTAACTGTCCCTCGTTGTCCAGAATAACCAATCAAGTCCATGCAATGTTTTCATAAGTCAGTCCAAATGCAGTTTGGTAGGTAGCTCCATCCTTCTTCCAGGAGGATGACCTTGGGGTAGGGTCTTGAGGAGATACAGCCTCTACTTTAAATTTCTTCATTTCCCCTCTCCACAGTTCATGGTAGTCTGTCATGGCATAACAGTGAAGCACAGCAAGCATAAGATGGCAGATGACAATAATCTACATACCCTCTAAGAAAAATAAGCAGCGGATAGGGCATTAATTATCTAAAACCAGAGGGCCCAAGGACAGCTGTGGAAGGGGTTAAGGAAGAGGTATATCATACCTCTTTCCCCAGTGGTGAAGGCACCACCCCTTTCCTCAAAATGGAACCAACCACAGGCTACCTCCTTGGATGCTTTCTCTTCCATGACTGAATCTAGAAGGGCACAAGTTCAGCATGCAATGCAAAAACAAATGTCCAAGACATCTGAAGTCATTTGTTTGAACTCATCCCAGATCTCCCCACATATATACATATGGGAATAGGATTTTGACAGCCTTCCTTCTTTTGCCTGAGGCTACATACATATGTAGTTGTTCCTTTACCCACTGATGCATGGTAATATGAAAAGACAGGTATGCTCGGCAGGTGTTGATGGAGCATGTTCAACTAGATATTTGCCAACAACATCCTGTATAGCATTGCTTTTGGTTTTTTATCAGTTGCATTCCATCATATATCACCTCAACTGTCCCTTCATTGACCATTATATTTATTATTAGGTCAATCATGACATGCTGTATTTAGTTAACTGAACAAGGGCAATCTATTATTGCTTTTACCAATGTGTATATGATGGCATTCTCAGCAGACTATGAAGTAAAAATTTATACTCACAAAGCTTAATGCTTTGAAATCATGAGTCTTTAAAATGAATGCAGTAATTTAACTAGCTACACAATTTTAAAAAATTTATATTGAAGTAATAGACATTCAACGTATAATCCTAGATGGAAAAGAAAGGAAAGAATAAGTAACGGTTAACATATGAATATGTGTTCATTTTTTAATTTTCTGTTCATTTTTAAGATTTCTAACCCCCACCTACTAGAAAATGTTCTAGAAGGGAATTTGGAGAATGGGATTAAATGTTGACAAGTCTTTCAAATCTGTGGAATCAAGAAACAATTTTAGTTCTCTTTAATCTTTTCAAAGCATTTTTAGTAATTAAGAAACCTGAAGTATCTCAGGTCAGCATCGTGTTCTCTTCCTCACATATAAGGGAGTTATCTTGCCAGAGTACAGAATAACTCAGATCAGTGTGATATAATGATTATGACTTCCAATTTAACCATTAGTTTAAAACACCGAATGAGTGTTTAAGGAAATCTAAACTGAAGTAGCATAAATAGTCCATCTCTTTGGTAAGTATTGTAAATTCAGTCACAATTTATGATTTCTAACAGAATAATGTCCCAGAGGTGCTTTTTCAAAAGGCAACTGGACTTTGTATATTTCCCTGAAGACATTTTGCTTCTCATCCAAGAAGCTTCTTCAGTTCTAACAGAATAATCATTTTATAAGTATATTTTATTTCATTAAATCATTCCATAATATAAAATCAAGCATTTTTAGAGGAAAAAAGACATGACAGTTCATCTGCAAAGATGTAGATAATGTCATTTTATCAAGGCAATATTCTGTGAACCATCCACAGAAATTTCAATTGTTCATCTGTAGCCTGGATCTGCATCCAGTTAAATGCTTAAATTCTAGAAGCTTCAACAGATATTTCTTTTTCAACTGATTTTAGTGAGTGGGCAGCATGGATTAAGGGATGTGATCTCAATTAACAGTTTACAGACAATTTTCAAACATGAAGACCATGTGGCATCTTGTAAGATTCTTCTTCGTGCTGATGTTGGTTCAGCCAGGTAAGAAATGAATGAATATATTTGGAATCTGTGTGTTTATGAGAGTAAACTTTGGATCTATGGGCAAAAGGTATATGGTAAAGGACGAATAGCATGCATCAAACTTCTGGGTAATATATAATCCTAGCAAAACAAATGTGCCAAATTCATAAGAAATTTTCAATTGTCTGGAGGAATTGGGGAATGAGATTTGCTTTGCACTTTTCCCCAACAATTATTTCAGAAAGAATCAAATTTATAGACAATTAAATAAATCTATGTATGGTGTTCTGTAATGTACTGAGAGCAAGAAAAGGTAAATGAAAGAGCAAGAAATGATATTGCCAGTAAAATGATGTTATATTATGTACATTCAAAAAGAATATCTAAAATTAAATAAGGTAAAATAAAAAATAAAATAAAATAATGAAGTTAGGACAGAACTGAGTACAATTCTTAGAATCTTTGAAACTCTTTTGGATTGTGATGTACATGGAAATCTGATTCCAAAATATTCTATTAATGTAACATTCAAAACATTCAGACCACTCAAATTACTTCAAAACAAAAAGAAAACAAAGCATGAATAAAATCATATCACATAAAAGTATCAAGTTGAATTATGAAAGCATGTGCTGCATGGCTGGAACAAGATCAATTTTATATATCATTGAACTTTACTTTACCCTATAAATAAATTCCAACTAGCAAGATGAAATACAAATATATCCTCCACTTTCTTAATGTGGCTAGTCATGTGTACAGTATCTTGCTGGAGAATTGAATGGTTTTCAGGGCAAAAGCAGGAATGGATATAAGAATGGCATTTTGCAATGGTCAGTTATTAAGAGAGGAGAATTGAGATGGGATCCCCACTTGTGACATATAGTATCTTCTGCTGTCATGCAATAATCATGCTCTAATAGTAGTAATTAGGACAGGATTTATTGTATATTAGCTTGATGGTTTGATGATACTAACATTTACAATAAGGCATTTGTGGGGATCTACAGAGACTTGGGAATCTTTATGCCAGCAGCTATAACAGAAGAAATAATGGACCTTTTAAACCATTCATTTTAAAGTTGCTGTTCTGATAACTCACCAGATCAGGTTTGTAGTTTAGAAATACTGTAGGTAGGAATTATTCTTCAGTTTGCAAAACAGTCAAAATCATGCTAGCCAAAAAAACAAACTTGTTACATCATCAAAATGCACGAGGATCTCAGTCATGTAGTTACTTTTTCCCCTTTCTCCTTCACAATGACCTACATATCATATATTCTTATGGAGAACTACATTCATCTCTAGTTATTACTATCCTATGCAGTTAGCATTATTCATGCATTTCGTTACTTTAAAAATCATATTGGATTTCAGTTCAGGTATCTTTTGCAGTTCCCCTTAGAGTACATTTCTCCTTCCCTTCCCTTCCCTTCCCTTCCCTTCCCTTCCCTTCCCTTCCCTCCCTCCCTTCCTTCCTTTTTCATTGGAAAATTAGAAAAATTCCTATCTCTACTACAGTTCTGAAGACATTTTTAAACATCCTGTGTCTTCGTTTGCTTGCTTGTTTTCCATCCAGCATTACTATCCAGCAACAAAATGAACTACTAAATGAAAACACCCCATGAGATGTAGTACTGGCTCTGAGCTTGACTGGTTTCAAAAACAGGAGTTAGATCTATTAATGGAAGTCATGGGCCTAGACTTTATCATTCTATCTATTCTCATACCATCATTCCTAATTCTTTTACGTTGAATAAAAGTTTGAAATGGAAATTACTTGTAAATCTTGGATTTTATCTGTAGTCTATTGATTGAACATATACAGTGCATTCAGAAAGTATTCAGACCCCTTTCATTTTTGTCAATTTTGCTATGCTGCAGTCTGATTCCACAATTGTTGAAATTCATTTTTTCTTCATTAATCTACACTCAGTACCCAAATCAGAATAGAGCTGGAAGTGGCCTTGGAGGTCTTCTAGTCCAGTCCCCTGCTCAACAGAAGACTCTCCAGTCTCATCTTAAAAACCTCTAGTGATGAAGCACTTATAACTTCTGATGGCAAGCTGTTCCACTGGTTCCACTGGTTAATTGTTCTTGCTATTAGGAAGTTTCTCCTTAGTTCCAAGTTGCTTCTCTTCTTGTTCAGTTTCCATCCATTATTTCTTGTCCTGCCTACAGGTGCTTTGGTAAAAAAGTTGAGCCCCCCCTCTTTGTGGCAACCCCCCAAATACTGGAATACTGCTATCATGTCACCCCTAGACCTTCTTTTCTCTAAACTAGCCAAGCCCAAATCCTGCAACCATTCTTCATGTTTGAGTCTCCAGGCCTTTAAGCATCTTAGTTGCCTTTTTCCAAAGTTTATGTTGATAGTAAAAGAGATGACTAAAAATTGATGGTCACACTGACTGAGCTCCAGAGATCCTGTGTGGAGATGGTACAGAGTTCCAGAAGGACAACCATCACTGCAGTATTCCATTGATCTGGGCTTTATAGCAGAGAAGCTAAATGGAAGCCATTTGTTGATATGAGAACTCCAAGGTCCTTGACAGAGTGAGGATCATCAAAGAGGTCATATTCGCCTAGTTTGTATTGGGTGTACTGATTTTTTTTAACCAATGTGTAGGACAGATATTATGCCAATATGATATTTCAGGTTTTTTTCTTATTAATAAATTCAAAGACATTTCTAAAAGTCTGTTTTCACTTTGTCATTATGGGGTATTTAGTATAGATTAATAAGAAAAAAAATGAATTTCAACAATCAGGCTGCAGCATAACAAAATTAACAAAAGTGAAGGGGATCTGAATACTTTCTAAATGCATTACATTTATAGGATGCTACACTTCAACCCACATTTGCTGCACAAAAAAATCCAATAACTTTCTAAATTGAGATGGAGGTCATCAGGCAAAATCAAAACATACCATCAAATGCTGGAAGTAAAGGAGGAATAAAGGATATTACTAAATTTATTTCCTTTAAAAATCTTTCATTTCTAGTTATAACCATGAAACCATGTGGGAGCTTACTTCAGAAGTACATCTTTGATCTGTCAAACTGAAAGAACATACAGAATGTTCTTAAGGAAAATTATTAAAATTTACTGTTAGACACTGTGTTCCCACATGATTAGTAAGAGATTTTGATTGACTGATAATGTGCCATCAAGCTGCGATACTCCTTTGATCTTTATAAATAGTATTGGAGTAACAATGTATTTCAGAACTTGAAAGCAAGCAAATAGCGTAAATTTAACTAGAAATAACCAGAGTGTCCCATCTTTTGAGCAAGTAATTCAGTGCTGCATGTTTGGGTCTCTTTCTGTTATTAATTAATGGGATCTGAAGATGGCAGTAACTAATGTAGGAAAGGGATTTTTTTTTCCAATTTTTTTTATTCTTTAAACATCTCTTTGAGTGAACAATGTGATTACAGGTTTTGACATACATACATAATCATAATTACATTTTCAGCTTTCTTATCCAGCTTCATATCATAACCTATTCCATTTTTCTTTTAGTATGTTTTATCACTTCATGTTATTTCATTCATCATTTCCAGACAAAAAGATTTCATCCTAAAATACTTTATCCATTATTGATCCCCTTTCATTGTCAATTCAGTCTTGCCACCTATTTTTATTTTATATATTTTTTCCTTTTTATTTCATTAAACCCAATATATAACAAATTAAAAACATTAAAAAAACACATCAATATAGCCATTTTTAGTTACTATATCCTATATCAACCACAATGATCTCCTATTTACTATTATATATGCATATATTTCTTCCCCCCCCCCTCAGGTTCCACATGGTATTCTTTCCCTATTACATAATAAATATTATATTTATTCCAAAAGTATTTCAATAACTAACCAATTGTAAATATTAATAACAATATTATAATTTTTAATTTCTATTCTCTCTATTCATTTTCTTCATCACCTTACTAATTATTATATAGTAATCTTATTTTCAATTCTTATTTAACATTATAATCATTTTTAATTTTCATACTTTTTATTCTTCCAATTACATTTATGTGGCAAATTGTATTTTTTATTTCATTCCCATTTAATCCATTATATAAAATTAATAACAATATAATCATTTTTATTCTCTTACTCCACATTCACTTTCCTCACCACATAATTGTGTCTTAAATAGCATTCTTATAATAAATTCTTATTTCAATTTCTATTCCAATTAAATTTATTTGCTCATTTTTAACAATAATTCCCAGTAAACCTTTAATTCAAAGTTCCCTAAATTCTATATTCTATAATACCAAAGTACATTTCCATGTGAAATCCCCCATCCTTCATATCTTTAACCATTGTCTCTTGGTCTCTTGCCTATATAATTTCTTCTAATCTTAACTTGCTTTCCCTTTTCTGTCATTTTTCCGTCCTTCCTCTTAATTCCCCTTTTCCCCCTTATTATTCCCCTTAGTTTCCTCTCCCTATTGTTTGTTTTACCCCTCTCCCTTTCCTAATTTTCCCCCTGTAATTTCCTTCTTCTTTCTCTTTCTTATTCTTTTGTTTAATCTGTAAAACCTTTTCCCTTTATTTGTCACATCAATCATTAAAGTCTTAGGTTTAATTCTTTTTGTAATGTCCGTTGTTCTCTTTGTTCTTTTAAGCTGGCTTCCTCTTTGTCTAACTCCTCCTCCTTGGGCTTTCTTTGTTCTTCTGAGTTCTGCATCACCATTTCTAATTTTTTTGCCATAATGTTCCATAGTTCCAAACTTTCTTTTGAGCTGGAAAGATTGGAGACCACTGCTTTATGTCAATGGAATCTCCAAGTAAACTCTACCAATATGCAAGTAATCTAGGGACATATTCTGTTTTCTTTATGAAGTAAACTAAAGTTTACTACATAAAATACCTGAAGAAGATACTTATTTTTAGCATAACCTGGCACTTTGAAATTAGGAGCCTCTACCACTTAATTTTCAGGATAATTTTTTTCACTATTCTTCTTATTCAATAAAAATATTTTTCTTTAGAATCAAAAGAATGAGGACTTCCAAGTGCTTATTCTTTCAGTAATTACTCAGAAGGCAATGAACTACTGATTTCTTGACCCCAAAATGTGACTATGAGTAAAGCCTTCAATGGCTTTTGAGACAGAATCAAGAACAAGGACAAGAGGAAGTACAATATTTCTTGATCTGTAATATCTTCAGCATAGTATCATATATTTTCCATGGAAAAAACACAATCTCTTCCCCTCATGAGGAAATACAGTGAGGAATTATCAAAAACTTTGTTCATGGAAAGAAGGAGCTAGAAATGAGATAAAATTAAAAAGAAATCAAATGTGCCTGTTTTAATCTCAAGTTTTATTTTTTTCCTCTTTGATCACAAATTCATTTTCCTTTCTTTTTTACAGGTGCCCCCAAATTAACTGTGAATAGAAAGCAGTGTGAAAAAGCTGGAGGATTATGCATTTTCTCATTCTACTGCATTTGGCCTGCACGTATCAAGATTGGACGTTGTAGTCTTTTTGTCAGATGCTGCACATTTTGAAGTCAAACTGCTTCACATATAGGTTTAGAAACATACATCACCAATTTGTTCAATATTAAAGTAAATAAAGCAAGCTTTTATAAATATATTTGTATGTACAAAAATCACTTAGTAACACAAATGATGTGTTGCAACATGAAAACATTTATTATTTTTTTTAACTTGGAAAGCACTTTTGTAATAGTTTAGAAAAAGAAAGATTCAGTAAATAAATTATTGAAATCATACACAATGAAAAGCCAAGAGCAAAACAGAATCAACAAAATTGCAATCACACTAGAAAAGAAAGGATACAGTATTAATTGCAGCTCTAAAAACAACTTCAGGTACTCCTTGACTTACAATCATTTATTTACATTTATTTCGAAGTTGTGATAGTGCTGAATGAAAAAAACCTTACATCTTCAGTATCAGAATCAAACTGGAAGGGACCTTGGAGGTCTTCTAATCCAGCCCCCTGCCCAAGCAGGAGATCCTATACTATTTCTGACAAGTCTCTTAACAACTGGTGATGAAGCACCCCCAACCTCTGAAGGCAAGCTGTTCCATTGGTTAATTGTCCTCACTGTTTGGAAGTTTCTCCTCAATTCCAGATTGCTGCTGTCCTTGAACAAGAGTTTCCATCCATTGTTTCTTGTCTTGCCCTCTGGTTCTTTGGAAAATAACTTGACCCCCCTTTGTGGCAGCCTCTCAAATACTGGAATACTGCTATCGTGTCCCCACTAGTCCTTCTTTTCTTTAAACTAGCCAAACCTAAATCTTCCTACCATTCTTCATATGTTTTAATCATCTTAGTCACTCTTCTTTGCACTTTTTCCAAAGTCTCAACATCTTTTTTGTAATGTGTTGACTAAAACTGAATGCAATATTCTAGGGGTGGTCTTACTAAGGGCTTTATAAAGCAGTACTAATATTTCACATGATTTTGATTCTGTGCCTCTGTTTATATAACCAAGGATTGTATTAGCTATTTTGGCGGTGGCTGCATACTGCTGACTCATGTTTAAGTGATTGTCCACTAAGACTCCAAGGTCCCTTTCACAGTTACTGTTTTGGAGCCAGGTTTCGCCTAATCTGTACTTGTACCTTTGGCTTTTTCTGCCCAGGTGTAAAACTTTGCTTTTCTCCACATTAAATTTCATTTTGTTGGATAGGGCCCATTGTTCAAGTCTGTCAAGGTTTTTTTGGATCCTGAGCTTATCTTCTTCTAATCTTGTGCATTTTGAATTTAATCTTGTGCATTTAGAAGAATTATAATTCTTCTAATCTTGTGCCCCAAATTACCACAATTGAAGCACCTCCACAGGTGATTGTGATCTGGATGCACTTAGGAACAGTTTCCAAGCACCTCACATGTGGCCATCACTCTTTGAAATCTTTTCTGAGATCTTCTCCAGAAAGTCAAAGGGGAAACCAGCAGAGAAGGCTGCAAGCTGCTTTTGCTTGTAACAGATGTAACAGATAATCAGAGTTGGAAGGGACCTTGTAGGTCATCTAGTCCAACCCCCCCCCCCAAGCGGGAGACCCTACACCATTTCTGACAGATGGGAGTCCAATCTCTTCTTGAAAGTCTCAAGTGATGATGCTGTCACAACTTCTGAGGGCAAGCTGTTCCATTGGTTGATTGTTTTCACTGTCAGAAAGTTTCTCCTTATTTCCAGGTTAAATCTCTCCTTATTCAGTTTCCATCCATTATTCCTTGTCTGGCCTTCGGGTGCTTTAGAAAATAGCTTGACCCCTTCCTCTCTGTGGCAGCCCCTCAAATATTGGAAGATGCTATAATGTCTCCCCTGATCCTTCTCTTCACTAGACTAGCCATGCCCAGTTCCTGCAACCGTTCTTCATATGTTTTAATCTCCAGTTTCCTAATCATCCTGGTTGTTCTTTTCTGTACTTTTTCTAGAGTCTCAACATCTTTTTCATAGTGTGGTGCCCAAAACTAGATGAAGTACTCTACGTGTGGTCTTACTAAGGCTTTAGAGAGTGGTATTAGTACCTCACTTGATCTTGATTGTATCCCTCTGTTAATGCAATTTAGGATTGCACTGGCTTTTTTGGCTGCTGCTGCACACTGCTGGCTCATATTTAGCTGGTTGTCCACTAAGACTCCAAATATCCCTCTCAGTTACTGCTGTTAAGCCTGGTTTCACCCAGTCTATATGTGTACTTTTGGTTTTTCTTGACTAAGTGTAGGACTTTACTTTTCTCTACATTGAATTTCATTTTGTTAAGTATGGCCCAGTGTTCTACTCTGTCAAGATCCATCTGGATCTTTTTTTTTAAAGTTTTATTATTTTAGACAAACATACACAGAAAAAACATATGGTATGCTGGTAGGTTAAAGCTCCTTGTACATCTTTTCCATTCTCATCTATTAATTATTTTTATATATTCTCACATACAAAATATTCCATATTTTTAGATTAATTTATCTTATAACACTTCGTATTATCATCCCAGAACCATTCCCGGCAAACAAATGCATACAGACAAATATAAAAACAAAAACAAAAAATTCTTTTTTGAGAACAGTGTGTTACCGGACCCTCCCTTCTCCATGCGACTATAATTTCAATTATACACTCATTTTGTATATTCTATTCCATTTATTATAGCAATTTCCACTATTTTCCATATTTCCCCCCCTTTCTCTAGCTTCTATAGTCTTGCTTCAGTTATTTCATCATTCCATCATTTCATTAATTACATTTCTTTTTCCAATTTTCAATATCTTGCAATCAATATTATTACACTTTTGTCTATCTTGTTTAGAATTTTATATTATAAAACATATTTTACCCTGTAATTACTACCCTAAAGGATAAGACCTCTATCTCTTCTAACCAATTATTGTTTAACTTTTATATTTCACCTTTACCATTATTACCTCTGTTATCCTCTATTTTATATCATCTAGCCATTATTAATCAGATTCTGCTTGGTACATTCCTACAAATATCCATTAGATTCTTTACAAGAGAAAAAGAAAAAGAAGATTATGCATACATATAACAATAATAATTAAAGTAATTATTTCTTTTGAAGTTCAATTCAGCCATTGTTAATATTTATCTCCTTCATTCATTTCTATTTAAGATATTTCCGTTTCATTACCATTTAATATCCATATCACTATATTTCATCATCAAGAAGAAAAACAGTATTAAAACGTTCCATGCTTCTTATAATTTCCATACTTTCTCTTTAAATTGTTAGAGGCTTTATTCTCTTTCCTTCTTTACCTCCTTTACTTATTAACAGAAAAAACTATACTAACTTCTTTCTAACTTAACCATATTTATCTCACGTACCCTTGCAGAATCCTCTCAGTAACTTAAATTAACCATTGTCTAACTGTTGGATTTTAATTTTTATGTATTTTTCTTGCTGTTGCTCATCTTGGTTCATTTTTTACCACTTTCTCTTCTTGTCAACTCCCCTCTTCTTCTCCTTCCCATTTTCCCCTTTTATGTCCAATTTCCTTCTGAAATCCTACCTTATGGCTCCTTGCAGTATTGTAACTATTTCCCATTTTATACTTTTTTGATTGTTGCCCCAATCTTAGATTTTTAACTCTCTTTCCTCTTTTCCCCTTTTCTTCCCCTTTTCTTAACCCATTTTAGAGTCATTTGATCATTGAAGATGGCTTCTTCTTCTTTGTCCCACCCTTCTTGTTCATCTGATGCTTCCTGTAATTTTCTATATTTGAGGATCTCCATTTCTATCATTTTTACCTCTTCTTTAATGTCTTTAAATAGTGTTTTTAGTTCTTCAAAAGTGATGACATTCTGAAAGAGATTTTTTCCCTTTTAAAGCAACCCCCAGATGACTTTAATCCTTCGCTAAGATCCTCTAGCCAGGAGTTCTCTGATAATCCACAGCCGTTTCTTATTTTCTTTTTCACTTTCAGTTTTCCGGGGCTTGGCTTGCACGGAGCTTCCTTTACTATGTAATCTTTTCACATCTTGTTGTGAATCCACTCTCATTACAATTTAACTCCAGGTGGTATCCTTTGTTTCCAGACTCCACCCTATTTAAGCTCTTTCCCCCCCTCTGTTTTCTATCTTTGACTCTTTTTAAAAGATCCATCTGGATCTTGAGTCTATCTTCTTGGGTGTTAGCTATTCCTGCCAGCTTAGTATCATCTGCAAATTTGGTAAGTTCCCCTTCTATTCCCCCATCTATGTCATTAATGAAGATATTGACGGAACCTTGTGGCACCCCACTGCTTATTTCCCTCCATGTAGACTTAGACCCATTAAGGACTAAGAATTGACTACTGTTTGTCAGCCATTTGTGAATCCATCTGGTGGTGATGCTATCTATCCCACTTTTTTTCTAGCTTACCAAAAATATGTTGTGGTCTACTTTGTCGAATGCCTTGCTGAAATCTAAGTATATTATTCCACAGTATTTCGCTGGTCTACTAATTTAGTCACTATGTTGAAGAATGAAATAAGATTGGTTTGGATGATCTGTTTTTAACAAACCCGTGCTGACTGCTAGTTATTACTTTACTTGTTTCTAGATGTTAGCAGATCTGTTCTTTTATTATCTTTTCCAGTATCTTCCCGGTTATTGATGTTAGGCTGATTGGTCTATATTTTCCTGGATCTGTTTTTTTTTCCTTTTTTGAAGATGGGAACCATATCAGCTCTTTCCCAGTTCTCTGATAGTTCCCCGGTGCTCCAGCATTTTTGAAAGTTATGGTGCAGTGGTTCTGAGATGACCTCTGCCAGCTCCTTTAAAACTCTGGGATGTAATTGGTCAGGCCCCAGTGATTTGTGTTCATCGAGATCAGACAAGTATTCTCTTATTATTTTTTTTGCTTATTATAACTTTTATTTCTGGTCTGTCTATTACAGTTATGTTTTTGGTGGGTTGAGCTATAGTTTGTTTTTGTGTGAAGACCGATACAAAGAATGAGTTAAGCAGCTCTGCTTTCTCTCTGTTGCCTGTTACTTCCTTGCCATCTTCTATCTTTAGTGGACCTTGATTTTTTTCTTGTTATTTATATAACAAGAAAAGCTTGTCAAAAGGACTTGCTCTCTCCCCATTTATTTCTGGGAGCTGGCTGAAATGTTTTCGTGATAAAATCCAAGCAGGATTTTCAGCCATGGAGGATTTTCAGCCCCAGAATGGACAGGCTGAAAACCTCTCCACTTTAAGTTTGAAAATCCTCCATGTCAAAATCTAAGCAAGAGTTTTAGTCACAGAGAATTTTTAGACCCAGAGTCAAGGGGTTTCTAAAGTCTATTTGCTCTGAGGCTGAAAATCCTCCATGCTAAAATCCAAGCAAAATTTTCAGCCATGGAGGATTTTCATTCCCAGGATTGAGAGACTTCTGAAGCATCTCTGTTCTGGGGCTGAAAATTCAAATGGTTCTTTTTTTTAATAATTTTTTTTTATTTTTTGAAGACAGACATAAACAAATAAATACATAAAAAAACATAAAACATCATTTTTTGAGAACAGTGTGCTCCCGGGTTGTCACTTCTCCATACAGACATAAATTCAATTACATATTCATTTTATGTATTCTAATCCATGTCTTATATCCATTTTCACGATTTTTTCCATAGCTTTTCCATTTCTCTACTTCCTATAATCTTATTTTTAATTATTCCATTCTTTTCTAATTTCAATTACATTTCTTTTTCTAGTTTTCCATATCTTTCCATTTAATATTTTAACACTTTCATCTGTCCTGTTTACAATTTCATACTCTTTTTCCTTATACATATTTTGGCCTGTAGTTGTTAAAGCTGGAATTATAACACCTTTATATCTTTTAACTGTTATCTATTCAATTATTACTCAACACTTAAAGTCACAAATCATTTTCTAACATAGCTGTCAACCAAATTCTGCTTGGTACATTCCCTTACAAATACACATTAAATTCTTTAATGAGAAACAAAAAGAAGATATACATACATATAAAATACATATTTCTATTTCAAATTCAGCTCCACCTTTAATATTAATATCCATCTTATTAACAAATAACATCAATTATTGTTCATTTTGATCATCTGTATTTCATATTAACTTATTACTATATTTAAAAAACAACATTAAAGCCTTTCATGTTTCTTTTAAATTTTTAAATTTTTAAATCATTAAAAACCTCTTATCCTCTTTACATCATTTAATTACTAAGAAAGAATATTACATTACATCTAACACATTTTCTAATAATATAGCAATATTATCTCATGTAGCCTTGCAGAATTGTCTTTTTAAATTAAACTTCTAACCATTGCCTCTGTGTCTCTTAAATAAATTAATCCCTTTAATCCATGAACGCTTTTCCTGTCTCTTTCTATCTTGTTCCAATCCTTTATAGCTTCTTTTCTTTTCCATCTCCCCTTTTCTTTTCCTCTTTTTGTTCCCTTTTCTGTCCAAATCTCCCTTCTGAGATCCCCCCTTCTGCTTCTTTCTGGCATTATAATTACTTTTCAAATTGCACTTTTTTTTGGTTGTTGCTTCAGATCTTAACTTTTAAACTCCATTGCCCCTCTTCTTCTTTTTTACCACACTTAAAACTGCTTGGTCATTAAAGATGGCTTCTTCTTCGTCCCACCCTTCTTGTTCAGCAAATGTTTCTTGTTGTTTTTGATATTTCAAAATCTCCATTTCCATAAATTGAAATGTGGGGCAAAAGGTCTCTCCTTTCATTTGTGCTTCTTCTTTATATTTTTTAAGTATCATTTTTAGTTCTTCAAGGAGTGATGGCATTTTGAAAAGTTTTTGTTTTTAACAACCCCAATTAATTTTAGTCCATTTCACTAGGATCCACTGCCAAAATTCCAGGAATCATACAATAGTCTATAGTTGTTTCTTGCTTCTTTTCTCACTTTCTCTTTTGAGGGGCTTTGTTATCTTGTAACAGGATTGCAGCTGAGATGTATCCTTCTCAATTCTTTCACTCTCAATACTTTTTAGCTTCAGGTGGTATCCTCCATTTTTCCAGATTCCACCCTCTTTTTGTTTTCCTCCTTTCTTTCTTTCTCTCTTTTTAAAAGGCTTTTTGATTATTCAGGAATCTTTATCCCTTTGACACTTTATTTTCAGCTAAAAATAGCCTATTGATGTCAAAGAGGATTAATATCAATTCTTATTCAAATCTCTTCTTCTTAACGTTTAAGGTCTATTAGAACTGTCAGTTTTAAAGAGGAAGAAAAAACAATTATTTTTCCTTCATTTTCCTTTCGCTGCTTTAGAAAGTCTTTTTTAGGGATAGTATTATTCTTTGTTGCTCAAATTCCAGGTACCTTAAATGGGTGTTTTCTCTGTTCAGCCCGGTCAGTCAAACTTTCTCTTTCCAACTTCCTCCTGCATGATCTTGTCAGCCACCTTCAGGAAAGGGAGTAAAAGCCAGCTGGGGAGGAGAGATGAGGCTCTCCTCGACCCTGCTAGCGGTCTCCCCCCCTCTTCACCACCTCTACAGGGTGGCTTAGCCCCAAAGCCACCTGGCTCAGGGAGCTCTGGTGGTGAGCACAGATCAAAACCACATACAGTCGTGGATTTTGGTCTGTCTCCGAAGAGTCCCAAACTGGAAAGCCAAAATTCAAATGGTTCTGAGGCCCTTGCACATCCTTTCCAAAAACAGGAGCTGCCACAGAGAGGAAGGGGTCAAGCTGTTTTCTAAAGCACCTGTAGGCTAGACAAGGAATAATGGATGGAAATTGAACAAGGAGAGATTTAACCTGGAAATAAGGAGAAACTTTCTGACAGTGAGAACAATCAACCAATGGAACAGCTTGCCCTCGGAAGTTGTGACAGCATCATCACTTGAGACTTTCAAGAAGAGATTGGACTGCCATTTGTCAGAAATGGTGTAAGGTCTTCTGCTTGGGCGGGGGGTTGGATAGATGAACCACAAGGTCCCTTCCAACTCTGATTATCTGTTATTCTGTTAATCTGTTAAACTCTCCTGTGCATCCTCCCCACTCTTTCCTGATCCTCTCGAGAACTCCCTTCTTCCCTCTCCTACCTGGCAGCACATAAAGCTTGCAAATTCTTCCCTGCTGCCTTGATTTTGGGTAGTTGGAAGAGAGATGCCATCTTAACAGCTGGGGCATTTACTTAACAGTGGCAACTGAGATTTCCTGGATTGCCATCACTAAGCAAAACAATTGTACTTTATGATGACATCACTCAACATCATCCCAATTGTGGTTGTAAGTTGACAACTATCAGCATTTCTTAACAACTCAAATCAGAAAGCCCTATAAAATGAAATGCCATGGTTAATATTGCAACTGAAAATGTTCTTTTTCAGGCCCCAGATTGTTGGAAGATATCAGGTAGCATCACTTCAAAATATAGAAATTTATACAATCATTGTTTGCTATTGAACCTAGCAGACTTGTGAAGCAATATTGTTTTGCCTCATCAAGGCATTCTGTTCTGCAATGCAATTCTTCCTCTCAAGATGAGAGTATATAGTGTGAGGGGATATTCCAGAAGATACTGTTATTAAAAAACAACAAATAGGTTGGGAATTTGATGTTGTTATTTAGAATGAAAATGCAACTGGTAGTCACTTTAAATCCAATTATGAGAATATACTAAAGTGGGTGAAAAGAGTTTTTTTCTGGTTTATTATAAGAGGAGACACATTTCTCATCAAGGTGCCATGTCTTACCTCTAATCCTTTGCCAGCAATTGTAGTAGCTTGAACAGGGATATGTACATGTTTCTTTTAGCAACTGACTGGAAGAATCAGACAAGGTTTCTAACCATCTGCAGAGGCCTTTCAGATTCTACAACTGCTGCACAAGAGGCCATACTGCTTTGTATTAATATTCAAAGTCACATGAAAATTTATACAGAATGCACACAAATACAAAATATCCCATTTGCTTTTCTGTGCTAAGATGTCAGACCCATCTGCATACTCTGAAATATTAATATATAGAAAATATCAATCAGCCAATGTTCTGATTGTTTACTGAGTGAATTAACAGAACTACTACACAAAACCTTTTCATTTGTAAATTGACAAAAGTTAGACTACTCTACTTTTTCCTTCCGTATACTCGGATGGTGCCCTGACTTCAGATAAATGACTAATCCTGAGCAATCCTAGGAATCATTTTGGCAGATGAAGAGAAGTTCAAATCAAAATTTAAAGAAGCATCTACTGAGTTTGGGCTACTATATGTGTGCTGGAAAAAATGTGAATGATCAAACCAAGCTAATGTTGGAAGAGATCCTTCCACTGTTTAAATATGCCTAGCAAAGTAAAGTTCCTCTGGCATATTTTAGATTTTTTTTAAAAGACATATTTCTT
Organism: Naja naja; assembly: GCA_009733165.1. Lineage (NCBI taxonomy): Eukaryota > Metazoa > Chordata > Lepidosauria > Squamata > Elapidae > Naja > Naja naja. Next base: position 32,981,834 of record CM019148.1, on the reverse strand, counting down.
GAAGATTTGTGTAACTCTGCTCTTTCTCTTGTTAGATGGTGCTCTAGTTAATGAAGGTTGGCAGACTTTTGAAAGATCTATTGCTTTGCTTCTCCTGGCCCAACCTCTTTGCTCCCTATTGATTGGTCTTTGCCAAAGGAATCACCTTATTGTTATCCACCCAAATATTTTTGCTTATAAATTGATTCTGAAGTTATTGTTACATTCAGGGGCTGAAAGTGAACATAGGTGCTGGACAAAAATATTCTCTCTCCATTTTAGAATTTCAAAGAAAAAATGCTCCTGTTTACTGCCTATTTAGTGTTGCAATTAATAATTGCAGTATTTTAAGGGAAAAGAGAAATAGACACCTGTCATTTATTGGCAATTCACTAACAGAACTAGGAAAGAAGAATATGGGAAGGTTTAAAAAAAAAGAGGATAATAACTCTTCTCAACAAAAATGTGATCAAAACTGGGAACAGCAAAGACATGCCAGAATGCCCAGAGATATAATTTTGAAATCATTGAACCTGAAATTGATCTTAAATTAATGCATTATACTTTAGTTCCTCTTTCTGGCACACCATGCCTTCTGCAGAAGCAATGCACCACAAATTTCTTTAGATACACATTGTACCAAAAAAGTTAATGCAGACCGAGGAAGAATAGAAGAATAAGATCTTATCAGACCACTCTCTGGCTCACTCAGCCTCTCTTGCTTGTTGAGGTTTTTTTTAAGAATATCTGAGCTTCTGCATGCAAATGTCTTACCTTTTCATTACTGCTTCTTTGTGGATGCCTTAATGCCTAAATCCATTTTTAAAGTCTTCTAGTATAAGCAGGTTTGTACAATTTAGTACTGAAATGAATAACTAACCATAGATATTGTTAAGTTTGCATGAAGAGTCAGACGCGAGGAGTTCCAGCAAAGAGTTTATTAAGTGACTACAGCTCGAATGGACCCGTCCTGGCTTGGCTACGGCTGCCTCTTATAGCCTGCAGCCGTGGTTGCCAGCCAATGGGAGTGCAGGGTTTCTTCCCGCACTATTTAAACCAATACCATTTGACATTTTACAAGAACAGTTCAAATAAACCAATAACATTCAAACCTACATACATAACACCCCTCCCCACTAGGTTCAGTCCATACCAAACCCCAACCTATCTAATGTATTCCTTTAAATAGGTGGGACTCTTACGTGTCGTTGAGACCTTCGTGGTTCAGAAGTTTTAACGTTCTCACCCAGTGAGAGGGGAAATGTGTCTGCTGACATTTCCCTGCTGGGACTTCCTGTGAAAGGAGACCCTGTTAGACTGTTAGAATCTGGTCTCTCCTCCCAACCCATCTCCATTCCAATGTCAGCACCCAAGTCAGGTAGTGATGTGCAATCTTCCACTTCTAAGGATGGATCTTGGCATTGTGACAGGGTTCGATGGTTCCTGTAATGGCTCGTTACACATGGGGTTGATTCTTGCTTGCTGATTTTCCTCCTGTTCCCCCCTTCCCCTAGAAGAAACATCAGGTGAGGGACCCAGAGAGAGACAGGGCGATGTTCCTGAGGGAACCTGGATCTAAGTTGGTCAATGTGCCTGCTCCAGAGGAGGCCATCCTCTGTTTGTACCCTTTAAGAACGAGGGCCAGTGATGTGAGTTATTTCAGCAGGAATCCACAAAGGTTCACCTATAAGGTTCCTAGCATATACAGAATCTCCCACACTAAAGAACGAACTTTGGAAGTGGAATCCAGTGGTGCGTTGGGTGCATAAGTGGGATGAAGGCGGTCAAGGGAAGACCTAAGTTTCCTACCCATCAACAACTCTGCTGGGGACAAGTTATTTGATGGGCTAGGAGTGATGTGCTGAACACTAAGAAGCTTTTCAAGCTTCTCAGTGATATCCCAGGACCCAGCTGCTGAAGCTTCTCTTTGGTAAAAGCGCATGCGTTCAGCCCGCCATTAGCCGAAGGGTGCCCAGGGGCAGTGAGGGCATGTCTGATACCCTGTTGTGCTAGAAAGGATTAAAAAATGTTAGATGTGAATTGAGGGCCATTGTCAGAAACAAAGAGATCTGGTAACCCATGGGTTACAAACAATTTTCTGAGCTGCTTGATGACAGCCTCAGTTGTAGTGGATGTCATGGGAATTACCTCTAGCCATTTGGAATATGCATCTACTATAACTAGAAAAGTGTGCCCTCTCGTAGGGCCTGCGAAATCAATGTGGATTCTAGACCATGGGCCCCTAGGACATTCCCATTCCTGTGTGGGGGCGTGAGGTGGAGCAGGCCTGACTACCTGGCAATTGGGACAAGATGCTACCCAGTTTTCAACCATTTTGTCAATACCTGGCCAAACCTTTCATTCTTACAATCCCAGGATGACCCTCATGTAACATTTCCAAAACCTCCCTTTGCAGTTTTGCAGGAATAACCACCCTGTTACCCCACAAAATACATCCTCTTAATACAGATAATTCAGTTTGCCTGGACTTAAAAGGTTGGGCAAGGTGAGGTAGATCTTGAAGAGGCCAACCTTTCTTAATCCAGCCTATAACAGGTGCCAACACAGCATCTTTGGCAGTCTCTCTGGCAATCTCAGCAGCATGGACTGGAAGCTTAGCAACAGTCTCTAGGAAAAAGGTGTGAGTTTCAAGTTCAAAGTCCTCCTTGTGGCAAGGTAGTGGGCAATGACTCAGTGCATCAGCATGTCCAATGTCCTTGCCAGGCCTGTGAATCAGTTTGTATGAATAGGCTGCAAGAAATTCAGTCCATCTCAGCATTCTTGGTGACAGGATAGTGGGTGTAGGTTTGTCTCCTGCCACAATGCCTAATAAAGGTTTGTGATCTGTAACAATGGTGAATGACCTGCCATACAGATATTCATGAAATTTCTTAACAGCTGCAACGACTGCTAATGCCTCCTTGTCCAGTTGGCTATAATTCCTCTCTGCTTTGGACAAAGTGCGAGAGTAAAATGCAATAGGGGCTTCCCTTCCACTGGGAAGCCTGTGACTCAACACCCCCCACTCCCAAAAGGGGATGCATCACAGTCAGAATAACAGGCAAATTCTCAGAGAACTGTATCAACACAGCATCAGACGTGATTAGTCTCTTAATACTGTTAAATGCTGATTGTTCCTTCCTCCCCCAGATCCAAACAGCCTTCTTATCAAGCAGGCAATGTAAAGGCTCAGCAATGGATGCTTTGTGAGGTAGAAACATGTGATAAAAGTTAATAAGTCCAAGGAAGGCTTGCAAATCTGTCTTGCATCTAGGTTTAGGGACTTCCTTGATTGCTTTAACCTTGGCATCAGTAGGGTGGATGCCATGCTTGTCAATCATGTACCCCAGGAACTCAACTCTGTCTGTTTTGAGTGTACATTTGTCTTCCTTGACTTTTAAACCCGCTTTTCTGAATCTGGTAAGGACTTCTCTGAGTCTCTCTTGAAGCTGAGTGTCATTTTCAGCAGAGATTAACACATCATCAAAATAAGGCACTACCCCTGGCAGTCCTTGCAACATTCTTTCCATCCGGCTTTGAAAAATGCCAGGTGCCACGCTTACTCCAAATTGTAGTATTTTACATTTGAAGGCACCTCTATGAGTCACAATTGTTTGTGCCTCTGCAGTGGCATCATCAACTGTTAATTGTTGATATGCCTGAGCCAAGTCAGTTTGGCAAATACTGTACCCCTGCCAAGGGAATGGAGCAGATGATGCACAACTGGTACTGGGTATGCGCTCTCTGCAGCAGCATGGTTAAGTGTCCCCTTATAGTCACCACAGATTCTCACTGACCCATCAGCCTTGACTGGTGTGACTATGGGTGTTTCCCATCTGGAGTGGTCAGTAGGCTCTAAAACCCCTTGAGCAATGAGCTTATCTAATTGTGCATCAATTTTTTCCTTTAAAGCAAATGGGACCCTCCTGGGCTTTAAACGAATTGGGGCACCTTGGGGTCTAGGCTGAAAGCAATAGGGGTCCCCATATACTTGCCCAGTCCTTCGCTGAAGACCTCTGGAAACTCAGACTTCAAGGACTCCTCCCATTCAGAGCTGCTCAGTGATTGATGCCAGTCACCTCGATGCCTAGTGGCTTGAACCACTCAAGTCCCAGCAAGCTTGGGCGATCCTTGTCCACGATGGTCAGAGGCAAACGTTTGGTGTGGCCTTTAAACTGCACGTTGAAATCTCTTGCTCCAACTACTGGAATCTTGTTCCCTTAAGTAGTCTTTAAGAGTCAGTGCTTGCTTCTGGAAATGCTTCTTCTGAATGTTGGGAAAGAGTCTGTGGATAGTGTCCCATGACACCATAGATAAATAAGAGCCTGAGTCCACTTCCATTTGGCAAGGCCTTCCTTCAATAAATACCTTCATGTGTACTTTTCTGCTTTTTAAGGGTGAAGAATGACCAATAGTGATTGTTTGGTGAGTTTCATTCTTGCCATTTGCTTCTGAATTTCGCCCCATCTTTTCAAGGAAATTGTTGGGCTTAAAGTCTTTGTCAGGAAATTTTTTCCTACTAGGTGGAGTTCTGGATGATTTGCAGACTCTGGCTATGTGACCCGTTTCACAACGTAGGCAGATGGAGTCAAAGAACTTGCATTCGGTGCGGGGGTGGCCCCCCCCACAGCCTCTGCAATAGAATCCTTGCCTGTTTTTCCCAGAGTCTTTTCACTTCTTCTCCATTCTGAGTCTAAAAATCCCCTCCTGTGCCTCACTGCCATCTGAATCAGAGTCTAATTGTTCGCAATGGGCTGTTGTGGATTTTTCCCCATCAGAATGGCTTGAGGCCTGGCTTGAGGCCTTGTTAATCTTTTTCATGGCCGCTGCTGAGGACTTGGTGGCTTCCGCTGAAACAGCTTCTTCAATGGCCTCTTTAAATGTGATCTTAGGTTTCATTAACAGTTTGCTTTGTAAGACCTTATCTTTGAGGCCTAAAACAAACCGACGCATGGCCTCTTCTAAGTTGGTAAAGTCACAAGCACCCCCAATGTCCCTTAAACTTGCCACGAAGTCATTAACATTCTCGCTATCCCCTTGGTCCCGACGGTAAAATTCGTGTCTCTTAATGAGGCACGATACTTGTGGGGCGTAATGGGCTCTTAAAAGTTTCTCTAAATCGGGCCATTCCATTACCTTCAGCTCTGCAGCTCCCGCTAACGCCTTCGCCATTTTGAAAACTGCCAGACCGCAGTGCGTGAGAAAGACCGCCCTCTTCCGTCTCTCGGGCATGTCGGCAAGGTCGTTTCCTTCCAGGTACATCTGGAAGCGATCCCCATACGATTCCCAGTCTTCCACCGCCGGATCGAACGGGGCTGGGGGGGTGTTCAGCGCAGCCATCTCGCTCTGTTGCTTGTTCTTCACGTCGTCTTCTCTTCAGGGAAATCCCATCCTCGTCGCCAGTGTTAAGTTTGCATGAAGAGTCAGATGCGAGGAGTTCCAGCAAAGAGTTTATTAAGTGACTACAGCTCGAATGGACCCGTCCTGGCTTGGCTACGGCTGCCTCTTATAGCCTGCAGCCGTGGTTGCCAGCCAATGGGAGTGCAGGGTTTCTTCCCGCACTATTTAAACCAATACCATTTGACATTTTACAAGAACAGTTCAAATAAACCAATAACATTCAAACCTACATACATAACAGATATTCTGACTATAAGCTGTAGATTTTCCCCTACAAATATAAATATGTTATTGCGACCATGCTAACACCACGTAGCTTGGCAAGAAGCACACAGGAACCCTCCCCCACAACATAATCTGCCTCCCATTCTACTACATACTTCCTCTGAGATTCTGCTTCCATAAGTGAGCTAGCATAACCTTCAAAAGGAGTTGATATACCCTAAACTAGTCCTCTCCCTTTCATGGAGGGAAGTCACTTAGGAGAATGTCCACTTTGGGTTGGTAATGTAAAATATGTCAGTCCATTTCATAAACAGAAGACAGGCAATTTTTAGGTTACAATTCCTAATCACCATTATGACAAAATTTGGAAATGTACCAGTTTCCAATTGCACTTCAATTTTCATATTGATTTGGAAATGTTCATTAGATTATTTTGTTCTCTCCTGCCTAAGTAAGATTCTATTTCATGGGAGGAATTCATATACCCCTTTTCTTTGAAACAATGTTTGTATTTACTCTTTTGTGGTGAGAAATGAATATTTTTTCTACTTGGAATACTTAATGAAGGAAAGGAGCCTTGTGAAAATAAATACAGAGATGCATCTGAATATACTCATAATTGCAACCTTTATGTTTGTTTCCCATATTTAGATGGTAGTCAATATGGAAACTGTCCATCATTGGCCTTGATTGTGTGTATGTGTGTGTTGGGGGCTCATTTCCACAAGTCAGTCTTGATTCTTGCAGACTACCCGGGAAACCCCCTGTAGTATTCTTGCCAAGATTGTCGAAGTGGTTTGTTTCTACCTTCTTCCAAGGGATAAGAGAGAAAGACTAGCCAATGTCACCAAGATGTTTTGAAGCCTAAGACGGGACTAGAATTTACAGTTCCCCCGTTTCTAGCCTGATATTTTAACCACTACACCAGGAGTGTCAAACTCACTTCATCATGGTGACGTCATGTGACATATGTAATTTCTCCTTCACTAAACTGGGCGGGGTGAGGCCAGCATGTGATGCATCCAGCCTGTGGGCTGTGAGTTTGACATCCCTGTACTACACTAACCTGGCTATCTTATGCTATAACTAGGAAGGCAAAGTAATACACATCAGAAGCCAAAGAAGTTTTATGTAGTATGTTGGTGCAGAAAACGACTATTCATCCAAAGTTCATAGATTCACTTTTGCTTGTGTAACTAATCTAGCAGATAGTTCTGGGGAATTTACCCTAAAATCTGTATGAAGAAGATACTAATTCTCTGTTACTGTAGTATAGATTACAGATTGTGTTAATCACGCAGTAAGGGAGAGTTCAACAATTCCCTAGGTAAATTAATTCTAGACTGAATTGTTCTCACTGTTAGGATGTTTTCTTCACATTCAGTTAGAATCTGACAGAAACTGCTAAGTCAGTCTCCTTCATTTCCAGTTTCCTAAACCAAACAGGCCAACTACTTTTCCTCTTTAATGTTTCCAGCTTTGGCATTCCGGTCTCTAATCACAGGGAGTACATCTTGCTCACATGTTCTGTTGATTTCAAACTTGAAGTTGATCATGTTGATCAACCACATATTTTACTGCCTTATTAGTCATCAGTGATTTAAAATACATCAGCAGACTAAATGATTGGTCTTACATGGGTAATAGGATGCAGCAATTATAGGGTAGGAATACAACAAAAGATATCCACTTTCAAGTGCATACTCAATGATGGAGCTCCTTGGATAACTTTCAACAACTTCATATATTTAACAGGAGTCAGCTGTTTAGACTAATCTGAAAAGTCAACAATATGGCTAACATAACCACAAATGTCTTATGACAGTTGAAAAAAAACTTTTTAATCTATTTTGTTTGCTGTAAGGTGACTCTGGGTGGCTTATGAGTTTATATATATGTATACAGCTTGTATAACAGTGTAAATGTGCTGTCCCCTCAAAATAACACAACGCACAGCCATTAATGTCTAAACTGCTGGCAACAAAAGTGAGTACACCCCTAAATGATTATGTCCAAACTGGGCCCAAAGGGTCAATATTTTGTGTGGCCACCGTGTTTTCCAACACTGCCTCAACCCTCTTGGGCATAGAGTTCACCAGAGTTCACAGGTTGCCACTGGACTCCACTTCCACTCCTCTACGATGATGTCATGGAGCTGGTGGATGTTAGAGACATTGCACACCTCTACCTTCCATTTCAGGATGCCCCACAGATGTTCAATAGTGTTTGGGTCTGGAGACATGCTTGGCCAGTCCAACATGTTTACCCTCAGCTTCTTTAGCAAGGCAGTGGTCATTTTGGAGGTGTGTTTGGGGTTGTTACCATGTTGGAATACTGCCCTGTGGCCCAGTCTCTAAAGGGAGGGGATCATGCTCTGCTTCAGTACGTCACAGTATATGTTGGCATTCATCATTCCCTCAGTGAACTGTAGTTCCTCAGTGCCAGCAGGACTCATGCAGCCCCAGACCATGACATTTCCACCACCATGCTTGACTGTAGGCAAGACAAACTTGTCTTTGTACTCCTCACCTGGTTACCACTACACACACTTGAGACTATCTGAACCAAATAAGTTTATCTTGGTCTCATCGGACCATAGGACATAGTTCCAGAAATCCATGTCCTTAAGTCTGTTTGTCTTCAGCAAACCGTTTGCAGGCTTTCTTGTGCATCATCTTTAGAAGAGGCTTCCTTCTGGGATGACAGCCCTGCATTTGATGCAGTGTGTGACATATGGTCTGAGCACTCACAGGCTGACCCCGCCCACCCCTTCAACCTCTGCAGCAATGCTGGCAGCACTCATATGTCTATTTCCAAAGCCAACCTCTGGATATGACACTGAGTATGGGCACTCAACTTCTTTGTTGATCATGGCGAGGCCTGTTCTGAGGGGAACCTGTCCTGTTAAACCACTGTATGGTCTTGGCCACCATGCTGCAGCTCAGTTTCAAGGTCTTGGTAATCTTCTTTTAGCCTAGGCCATCTTTATGTAGAGCAACAATTCATTTTTTCAGATCCTCAGAGAGTTCATTGCCATGAGGTGCCATGTTGAACTTACAGTGATCAGTATGAGAGAGTGAGAGTGATAACACCAAATTTAACACACCTGCTGCCCCTTCAAACCTGAGACCTTGTAACACTAATGAATCACATGCCACCACGAAGGGAAAATGGCTACTTGGGCCCAATTTGGACATTATCACTTAGGAGTGTACTCACTTTTGTTGCCAGGGGTTTAAGCATTAATAGCTGTGTGTTGTGTTATTTTGAGGGGACAGCACATTTACACTGTTATGCAACCTGTATACTCATTACTTTATATTGTAGCCAAGTGTCATTTCTTCAGTGTTGTCACATGAAAAAATATACTTAATTATTTACAAAATGTGAGGGGGTGTACTCACTTCTGTGAGATACTGTATACACACACACACACACACACACACACACATATTATTTTTAATATGAACATTTCATCTTCCCTTAAACAGTGTGCCATCTGGGTACAAATATCTCTGTGCAATAACAATCAAAATTTACAACAGTATTTATTACATTGGTATTGATTCTCCAATCTTACAATAGTTGTATTGAACATAACAGTATTGAACATAATACACCTATTCATTTCTTCCTCTATTCTTCTAATAAGAATATTATAATAATAAACATAATAATCCTAGTAGTCATAATAATAACAATCCAGTTTGATACCTAATAAGTAGCTGTCCAAGTAGCTGTTTATTTATCAACCATTCTTCTGTCTCTGTTAATAACTTGTCTAATTCTGTTAGTTCTTTATAGAAACAATGTTAAATTACTATTGTTTTAATGTTTACTAGCTTTTAATTTTTTTAAAACCTGAGTCACCTCTAGGTGAGATGGACAGAGTACAAGGGAAATAAATAAATAGATTAAATATAATTAAACTTATTTTGTACTTTCTTGCTGCTTTTGTACTGTTTTATTGGTCTTTCTTGTAAACTGTACAGAGTCCTTATCTCTTGGGACAGTTGGTAAATATAGTTAAGTAAATAAATAAATTCAATTGGATGAAACTATCAGTTCCATTTTCTGCTCTTGTGAGCACAGTTTCAAAGCTATAATATTTATGTTTAATGTACCATTTGTTCTGAGCCTTACAATGGATGCAAGGACAAATTATTCTTTCCTTTATTGCTGACACACATCATGGTTTTTAATTTTAGCTCAGCATTCAGATTATTGGGATTTTGCTTATTCATCCAAACTGTATTCCATGAGTCTTTCCCTGTAAGTCAATCTCTGTATTATATTAATGTGTATGTCCTGGCTCCTGAAGTCTTTTTTTTGTTTGAACCATCTTATTGCACATTTGAGAATGATCATTCAGTATCCAGAGAATCATATCCCAGTGACTAGCAAAATATAAGAAATGTGGTCAATAAAGACAGATGTTCAATTTCAGAGAAATTTCTGAATTTCTGCAACCCAACAAGACAGACACAGACTTCAGAGAATAATTAGGACTGCAGAAAAAACAATTACAACAAACCTACCTTCCATCAAGGACCTGTATACTGCACGAGTCAAAAAGATGGCTGTGAAAATATTTACAGACCCTTCACATCCTGGACATAAACTGTTTCAACTCCTTCCCTCAATATGACGCTATAGAGCACTGCACACCAAAACAACTAGACACAAGAACAGTTTTTTCCTGAACGCCATCACTCTGCTAAACAAATAATTCCCTCAACACTGTCAAACTACTTACTAAGTCTGCATTACTATTACTATTAATCTTCCCATCCTTCCTTTCACCAATCTCCTCCCACTTATGACTGTGACTGTAACTTTGTTGCTTATATCCTTATGGTTTTTTATTGATTGTTTCCTAGTATGATTTGATTGCTTATTGTACCCTATGACTATTATTAAGTGTTGTATCTTATGATTCTTGATGAATGTATCTTTAACATATGCATGAAGACAAATTCCTTGTGTGTCCAATCACACTTGGCCAATAAAGAATTCTATTCTATTCTATTCTATTCTATTCTATTCTATTCTATTCTATTCTATTCTAAAAGGTACATGTGAGTTGGAAATTAGAAACCTGAATCAGGTTTTCTAGAGGTAAATGAGGGGCAAGTCTATTATACTACCAGAATTTTGTAGATTATTGAATACCATTTTATTTCACATACACACTTTTTAATGTGTTTATTATAAGGCAGATGATAACTGTTTCGGTAATCTTAAAAATGTTCCACTATACCATATTCTTAATCATTCTGTGCAGTTCATTTAATTTTATTAGCTTTAGCTACGGCCTACAACATCCTCTTTTGGGTGGGGAGGGGGCGGGGGAGAAATTTTGCTTCCCAACCCAATCAAATTGGAAATATCATTACATGAAGTAATTAATAATTTCCACCATGCATTATCATCCAATTAAAGTACAAAACATTTTTATAATCACAGTTTGTACTAGGAAGTTTTACTGAAAGGGTAATGCATGATAAGTGCTTTACTGAGCCCTATAAATGGGTGTGCAATCAATCTTTCAAAGATACCAAGCTTTTTGCCTCTCTGTCTTGCTTTTGACTTGAGAACTCCATCTGGTTTCTACCATGCAGTTTGCCATCCTTTCTATTGCTTTCATATCATGGATGTTCTTGGTTTTCCCAGGTAAGGTATATATTAATATCCATTATTGTAGATGAAAACATTAGAGGTTTAGAAGACCCTTCCTCAAATGTGCTCTGCTTTTTTCCTAAATTAGATCAAGTTATGAAAAGCTGAAGAAAATATTCAGTAAATCTCTGATTATGTTGTCACTTTCCAAACAACCAATAATCCATAAGGATACATCCCCCTTCCTTTCTGCTTCCTGGGCAGTAACATAAGAGACTACAGGATGGTGTGGCTTCACCATCCCTCTTCTCTTCCTTCTTTATTTCAGGGAAAATGTAATTCTTTAATTACCACATACCATGTTATTATTAAAAAGTATTCATGGATCCTCTAGCTGCCTCTTAAAGTTACTTAGGTAAGTGTCATCCCAATCTGCCATGGTCCCAGTCAAGTTGAAACAATGTTTTGAAATTTCAAACATTTTTTTTTGTTCAAAAAATCATAAGGCTAATTTTCCACATTGGAAATGGAGATTTAAGAACAGAGAGAAATTAATTAACACTGCAGATCTTTCATTACCAAACTAAGCAACATCATCGATGTCACAATGTCACTAACAGGGTAATGAAATATCTGCAAGCATACAACCAAGCCAGTGGTGGGATTCAAATTTTTTTACTACTGGCTCTGTGGGCATGGCTTGGTGGGCATGGCAGGGGAAGGATGCTGTAAAATCTCCATTCAGAGGTGGTATTTGCCAGTTCTCTGCACTACTCAGAATTTATGCTACCGGTTCTCCAGAACTGGTCAATACCTGCTGAATACCACCTCTGAACCAAGCTCAAGAGAGCATCAATGGCTACATGGTTCAACTCTGAGCTTCATATTATCTCTTCTATTAGAAACAGAAATAGAAAAACAGAGGAAAAGAATGGGTACTAGTCAGGAGGCAACAGGGAGGAATACAAAAAAAAAAAGGACAAGCCAGGTTTTGGTAGATATGTCAACAGTTTTTCTCTTCTTTGCATGGATGAGAAGGGAAATTAGCAGGGGAATGGCCAGTCAGGGAAAGTGGTAGCTGTATAATTCAGAATTAGTATCAATCTTGCCCCACTGTCAAACCATATCAATAAGCAGTGAAATTTGTTAAATCAGCTTCAGGAGCAGCCATGGGTGGCAAACAACTTATAATTCCATGTAGAATTGCTATCCCTCCAGAAATAAGGAGATTTAAACAAAGCAAACTTATCAGCAAGGTGATAAAGACTGGGATAGAGAAATTAGCATGCTAGTATTTTCTATACACAAAGGGTGGGGGGATAAAACCAGCCAGTTAGACACTCACAATAAACTGGAAGTACAATTATTGTTATTCCTCATAATGCAAAATGCTTGGGGTAATTAATGGCAATTGTTTCCCATTTTTTAACTTTTCATTTTATTGATACACAACCATTACAGCACTCTTTTGAAAACCATAATGTCCACATTTTGGATGGGGAAGATAATTGGTTTAATAGCACATTAAATCTAAATTTCTTCCCTCCGCATTTACATTTTAGATCAATGAGTTTTAGACGCTGTATGTTTGTTATTCTACCGAGTCTCCCAGCAGAACATGTTATCTATAGCCTAATGCTTGTAGATTGCCACTGAGGAGCTTTCTACATAATTATGTCAATAGAGTAACATTCTCATTCTCATATATATATTTTAGCCAGCCTTCAAAGGGATTAGGATAATTATGAAGAATTAATGCCATCTTGAATTTTCATTGAACTATAAAGAATAGGCATAAGATATTTAATCCCCACTATGGCATAAGATAGGAAAAATACTCTACCATTTGGTCAGTGTGAGACAAGAATCCTCTGAGTAAAAATAGAACATCTGTGACATAAGACTTCTCAACTGTCATTGATTTTTTTTTAAAAAAAAGACACATGTGTTATATAGTTCTAGGTGATGACGATGACGCTGGCGCTGACGCTGAAGAAGAAGTCTCTTCTGCCCAGTGCATGAATTCCCATGGTGGTCGTTGTATCAAAGAGTGTGCTGAGGATGAGAAGGAGATTCACAAATGTCCAGCAGGAGTTTGCTGTAAAGAACAGTAAGAGCTCCATTTTTTTTAATCAGATTAAACATGCTTTCAGATTTTCCTATTTCTATTTAGGTATTTCAAAATGTGGATGATTTCAAGAGGCTCTCTAAATATATATCATGTTTAGAGAAGAGTGAAATGCAATGAGGAAAAGGAATCACCCTGGTCTTTGGTCTGTTGACAAAGGATGTTCTGAATTGTTAGTGTGGATTATTCTGAAAGCATATGTAATTATTATAAATAGTTTACTGTTAAGGGCAAGGAAGTAAGTGTCAGGATTGTATTTATTATTCCATAATGGCTTACTAGTGTTCTTCCCTGAGTTACAGTATCGTTCAGGTGAATCTGTAGGGGAGGTTTAAAAGAAAAGGCAACAAGACAGCACACTAGCATGATCAAAGCCCTACCCCTTTGTATGGCTATCACTTGCATGCACAAATAGATGGGGATTAAATCAAGCTTCCATGGCCGGTGTATCAACTTTTTTTTACCACCTTATGGATATTGCTGCTCTGATCAAATACAGAAGGTTGACTGCCTTATTCTGGGATGATCAACCTGAAATCCACTCTGGCTATTTTTAAATGAGATATGGATCTTTCTTCAATATAATGTACAGTGTTATATGTTGGGGAGTGGGGAGGGGAGGGTAAGAGAGAGGAAAGCAGCATAACAAATCCATGAAACAAGCCTATAACTTTTATATATGCATCGTAATATTCCATGTAGCATTTCCCCCAAAATACGACCTACCTCAAAAACAAGACATAGCCTGATTTTCAAGCCTGCACCTAATATAAGCCTTATCCCAAAAATAAGCCCTAGGTAAGCCCCACCCACTGTGTCAGAAGGCCTGAAAAGGCCTCAAAAGGCCTCAAAAATGACCACAGCACATTGCAACTATCATAAATATGAGTCATTGCCAAGTGTCTGAATTTTGATCACATGACGTTAGGGATTCTGCAACACTTGTGAGTGTGAAAAATTGTCATAAGTCACTTTTTTTCAGTACTATTGTAACTTTAAACAGTTGCTAAATGAACTGTTGTAAGTTGAGGACTATCTGTATATACAATGTTACATGTTACATGTTTGGCCAATGTGATACTTCACAGTAAAAGTGTGGTTAAATTTTCTTTTGCAGATGCGAGGAAACTAATATGTGAACTGGACAGTAAAGCTAAAAGCAGAAGACAAATATTACTACTAATGTCACTAATAAGGATGATTTCAGACACAAATACTTTCCAGAATGTGTGACCATGAAATGAACAAGCTTCCTCGTTAATCAATGGATCTATTCTTCATCTTTTCTTTATGTCAACAATTACCAAACAGAGAATAAATCCCAGGTTTCTGAAATTGCTGTCTAGCTATATATGTATGTTTATTTGGTTTTTGTATAATAATTTTATTACAGATAATATACAAATAAAACTAATACAAACTACAAAGGATAAAAAAGTAAAAAAAAGCTAAAAGGTGAAAAATACAAAAAAAAGGAAAAAGGGGGTGGGGGAGAAACAAAAAAGAAGTTTCCCTTCTTCCCAGCAAGTGTATACAACTTTAATAACTTATCACCAGCTTTTTAGATACAACAATTTCTTCTTCCCATATCCCACCTCATTTCAATAAACATATTAATAATTATTAAACATATCTATTAATCTTCATAAGCCATTCTAATCAGGAAAAGTCCATTAAGGGTTACTATTATGAACTTAATTTAATAAACCCACTTAATTTCCTTCTTTTACATTTATATCTCCTTTTGTGCTTTTAAACACAAATTATAATTATTTAAATTATTTCATTTTTAACTTTATAATCATTTCCAAATTATTTATATATGTATGTGTATATATGTATATATACACACACACCCCTTGCCATTCATTCTAACCCAAGGCTTACAGGAGAGAAAATATTTCAGGACAATTTTAAACACACAGAGTCAGGGCAAGATAAATTGCAGATGCAATGATTTTCCAAAGGATATCTTTCCTGCATCAACTTTTAAATTTCTGATCATACCTGCTGAACACACCAGCCATTGAAGAGAGAGTTGTGTGTTTGATGGGTTGTATAAAGTGACAGAAAGTAATATGTTGTGGTAACTTAAACTTGGAAGCACAAAATTAAAGATAAAAAAGAACACAGAACAAATTTAAAACTAGTGAACCTAAATTACATCCCTAAATTAGTGTTCTGTACTTTCTTCTTGTTTTTGGAATACTATATCTCCCTCAGAAGTAATTTTCTAAGGTTTTTTTTTTTACCAAAATAGATTCATCAAGAAGAAAATGTCAACCCTGAAGCTGGCCTGGCCTGACTGAGGCCATTTGCTTTTGTGTTGCTTCAGTGCTGACACAGACTGGAGCTAAGGGGTAAGGAGTGCGAGGGAGTAGAGATACTGTAGCTGAGGTCTTGTAGCCAAAATAAAATTCTTTCTCCTGGGAACCAAGGACATCCATGCAGGTGTTCAGAAGGAGGAGACTGAGGTCACCTAGCTACAGGATTCTATGCAGATTGGACCATGTAACTGGTGACTTTGGGGAAGTGACAAACTTTTACTTTTCATTAGGTGGAAACTGGCAGGAACTTTAGAGCCGGTTTTCACCAGGTATGTGCCAATATCATATGTCCCAATGTACTGCTCTTTGAGGAATATACCCGCCTTGGAATTCTCTTTTCTGTGGAATGTGTTACTAGGAACCTTGACATCATGTTCACCTTACTTCCTGGGGGGAAAGAGAGTGAGACCTTGAATTTGATAAAATAAGATGTAGAAGGCAGAAAAAATGGACTTGAGGGACAGTAGGAAGAGCAGCTGTTAAATAAAAAAGAACTTGACTCTGGAGCAGGAATGAGGCATGTATAAATGTCTCAGACAAGTCCCTTCCTACTTTCCTTGAAGATAAAAGGAGAGGGGGGGAAGGCACATTCATTGGTTTAGTTTGGTTTAGTTTGAACTGTTCTTGTAAAGTGTTACAAATGATTGGTTTAAAAGTGCGGGAAAAACCCTGCACTCTGATTGGCTGTCAACTGCGGCTGCTGGCTATAAGTAGCAGCCGCAGCCCAGCCAAATTGGGTCCATTCTGAGCTGAAGTCACTAATAAACTAAAGAGCTTGAAGCACTCCGCGTCTATCTCTTCATGCAAACTTAACAGCTTTGGTTTCCTAATCTGATTCAAAATGACTGGTGGGAGCACCATGTTGGAGGAAGTGATCTCTGATATAAATGGGGGAAGATTTAGAATTGGAATATTCAATTTGTAACACGGAGTTTAGATTTTTTTTTTAAAACACTTTCAATATTCTAACCACATAAAGACCAGCAAGATGCCATCAAGACCTTATGAGCAAAGTATGTAACATTCAACAGTGTGCTTCTTTTGAGACCAGCAGTTAAAATTGGATGCCAGAGTTTTCATATATTTAAGAACTGCTTTATGCTAAACCTGTCCCTCTTATGTTGTGATGGCTGACTAGTTTTGTTTAGTAAATAAAAACATTTCAATTTTTCTCTGAAAGGATAAACTTAAATGCATCAATTCAGTATATTATTTTTCATTAATAATGCTACCTTTTACCAATAGCATTGCAACATTTGAAAATGTACCAGTTTCCTTTTTTAAAAAAACCAACTTTACTATATTTCAAAAAGAAATAAAATATAACATAAGAAAAGTAAAAATTGGGAGAAAGGAGATCAAAAGGGGAAAAAGTTAAAAATTTTAAACGCAATGCTCTCAACTTTCTTCAGTACAGTGGAAATATATAGTAGACCAATATAAATTACTCTAAATTAAAACAAAAGCACAAAAACATTATATAAAATAGAGATTAGAAAATCAAAATAGCATTAGAATTATATAAAACATAATAATATCTTACTCTAAAGTTAAATTTAAACACCAGAAATATACAGTATATGTAGTATATCTAATTGTAAAAAAATGAAAATACATATTTCTGTAATCACAATAGATCTAATCATCACATTTCATTTTTAACTTTCTCAAGAAAGAAATCCAAAAGTGGTTTCCAAGTAGAAACAAGGCTTTGCTTTGTACTTTATAGGCTTTTGTCTTTCAGGAAAATAGCTAATTTTGTCATCTCTGCCAGTTCCATTAATTTCACAATCCATCCTTCAGTTGTGGGGAATTTGTGTCTTTCCATCTCTTTACATATAAAAGTCTCACAATTCTTGTCATATGTAAAGGCAAAATCCCCTACTTTATTTGTCATTTATTCAGAAATCTAAAAGAAAAACTTCTAGTTTTAATTTTATATCCATTTTATTGTTTTTAATATTTTCTGAATCGAACAACATATCTTATTCCGATATTTCTTGGCAGTCTTACAAAGATGATTAAAGGTACCTTTATACTGATTATGTTTCCAACATTTATTTCATATTCCCTTATATATTTTGATAATTTATTAAGAGTTAAATGTAAATGATACATCATGTTATAAACAGTTTTTATAGTTCAATTAAAATTCCCATCCATTAACCCACCTATTTTCCCATTAATCAATCATAATGTTATATCCAAAGATTCCCTCCCCCCACATTTAATCATACTCTCCTTTCATCTTCCTGGTTCATTTTTAACCATTATTTATTTTCGCTGGCAACGAGTTTTTAGCATTAATACATAAATCCCATTCAAAGTCTGGTATTTTTTTCAGAAAAAAACAAAATTTGTAGAAATGTACCACTCCACCAAGAATTATGCAGAACCAAAGACAAAATACAGACAGATGAATGAAACAATGTCATCTAGAAAATCAACTGTAACCAGTGCAACCAATTCTATGTGGGACAAACATCACATCAGTTAAAAACCAGGATCCACAAACACCAGCTGGCAGTCAAATGCCACAATCCCAAAATCCATAATTTCTACCTACACTGGCACTAAATAGCACCAGTTCAACTGGAGCAACACAAAAATCATTGGCCATGCCACCACCCGCCATGCTCATGAATTCATCAAATTCTGGTACTCCACAAGCAATTCCATCAACAGGTACATTGACCTATAATCAGCCAATAAACCCCTCAGAAGCTAAATCAACCTCACAGCCAACCAGAGACAGCATCGACCTTCAACCAACTCATGCAATACCCAACCCCCACTCACACTGTCAGCATTCCAGCAAACCTCCATTCCAATCAGTAATTCCAAGACAAACATATCTCAAAAGTACCTTTATTAGAATAGCACCTGGCACATCTGTGGAAACCTGAATCTAAAAAATTTTCGGCTTTCCACAATTTCTCAAACTACAAATCCATCCCCCCCTTGGTCATCACCACATCACATGGCCCAATCATGATCCGTCCAAAAGTAAGTTCTTTATTTCATCCTACACCATACTAAATGACCTTGAACTAACAAAGAATTTTATTTTGTCTACTTAGAGCTACTTAATTGAAATCACGCCCCCCCTTCCACTCTCCCAGGCTATGTGGCAGTGTGGAATATAGTTTCCAAAGCTGACAGGTGTCCCCCCTCGAAAAATTCGCCTCCTAAAAGAGATAATAAAGAAATTAGAAGAATAGAGTAGAATAGAATAGAATAGAATAGAATAGAATTCTTTATTGGCCAAGTATGGTTGGACACATAAGAAATTTGTCTTGGTGCAAATACTCAGTATACATAAAAGAAAAGATACATTCATCAAGAATCATAACAACCAGGGGTTAATGCAATGCCCTCAACCCCCTCCCCCCAAGGGGACCCTTTCACTTGTCAGGAAATTTGTCATGGAATTGGTTAACCAATCTAGCTGCATGTACTTCCCAACTTTTTACCCAAGTAGCATCTGACAAAGAGTAACCTTTCCATAATACTAAATATTGTAATCTCCCTCGGTGCAATCTAGAATCGAAGATTTTCTTGATTTCATAATGTGTCTCACCCTGTACAATTAAAGGTTTTGGGGGGAGCTGCTGGAATTGGCCTTAGATTTGACCCTACAGCTGGTTTCAATAAACTACTATGAAGCACTGGGTGTATTTTCCCCAATTGCCGGGGGAGACTTAATTGGATTGTGATTGGATTGATTATTTTTGATATAGGGAATGGACCTAAGAATTTAGGGCCCAACTTCCTACTGGGAAGTTTCAATTTGAGATATTTAGTTGACAATAACACTTTGTTCCCTACTTTAAATGGTAGTTGGAGGGATCTATGTTTGTCTGCCTGTTTTTTATATTCCTCAGCAGCTTCAGTCAAAGCTTTTTTTGTATCCTCCCAACTTTTTTTAAAAAAAATTCATATTTATATGCCGCCCTTCTCTGGAGACTCAGGACGGTTTACAATTTTTGGAGCACAACCCAATGCGCTCAACAATAGCCTTCATTCCATTGTATATGCCTGCTTATTACGAGGGCTTTTTGCCCCCCCCCAAGCGGCATTTTTACAAAGTCAGCTTATTGCCCCCAACAATCTTGTGTTCTCAATTTACCTACCCCGAGAGGATGGAAGGCTGAGTCAACCTTGAGCCTGGTGGGATTCGAGCCTGCACTAATTGCAGGCAGCTGGAACTAAGTGCTAGGCATTTAACAGCCTGCACCACCAAGGCTCTTGCTTTAATGAGTCCATCCATTCCATTAAAGACATGGATGTTGGGGGTTCCCTAGATAATTCTGACATAGGGACAAATTCCCTGCCAGTATTGATTTGGAATGGAGTCAAGCCTGTGCTTCTATGTACTGCATTATTGTAAGCAACTTCTGCAAATGGCAACAGTTCTGCCCAGTTCTCCTGTTGATAATTTACATAGCATCTAATGTATTGTTCCACCATGGTGTTCATCCTCTCTACTGCCCTGTTGCATGCAGGATGGAATGCTAAGGAAAGCCCTTGGGATGGGCTAAGGAAAGCCCAATGGACTTCAAAAACTCCCTCCAGAACTTAGAGGTAAATTGTACACCTCATTCTGAGATTACTCTATGAGGTAACCCGTGGAGCCTAGAGATATGCTTCATAAACAGTTTTGCAAGTTTTTTACCCGAAAGTAGTCCGTTACAGGCTGTAAAATGGGCTTGCTTAGAGAATAAGTTGATTACAGTCCAAATCACTGTATTTCCCCCACTCTCGGGTAAATTTATGATAAAGTCCATCATGATTTCTTCTCATGGCTTTGTTGGTTCAGCTACTTGTTGAAGGAGGCCAGGGGTTTTTTCCAGTTCTGTGTTTCATCGTGGCACAAATTAAGCAGCTTTTCACATAGTCTTCGACATCAGGTTTCATTTTTGGCCACCAGAACGTTCTCCTGACCAAATGCAGGGTTTTTAAGAACCCAAAGTGTTTCCCCAATCGCGAGTCATAGCTATGTTTCAGTACCGTTAATCTTAGAGTATTGGGTACATAATTTTTTGTCCCTTTCCAAGCCAATCCCTCATTCATTGTCTAATCAGTTTGATGCTCAACAGGGATCGGTCAAAGGGCTGGTTTCAACTCAGTCATTAGTTTATATTCTAGACATCTGGGGCTGCGGTTGGCTTGGCCTCGGGTGGTTACTTGGCCTGCGGGTTGGGCTTCTGATATCATAGTTTGCACTACTTCCTCTCGGCGACTGTCAAATTGGGGTTTTCTTGACAGGGTGTCCGCCAGTATGTTTTTCCCTCCTGGGATATATTTCATGTTAAAGTTAAACAGCTTAAAGTATTGAGCCCAGCGGACTTGTTTAGGTGATAGCTTTTAAGGTGTCTTTAGAGCCTTGAAGTTCTTGTGATCAGTCCACACCTCAAACGGCTCCTTCACCCATTTCAGGAAATGCCTCCAAGACAGTAAAGCCCATTGCATTGCAAACACGTCTTTTTCCCAAACTGCCCACCTATGCTCTGTCTGTCAACTTTTTGGACACATAAGCACAAGGCATTAGCCAGTTCTGAGAGTCCTTTTGGAGAAGAATGGCTGCTACAGCCACATCACTAGCATCAGCTTGGACTATGAAAGGTCTGGTCGGGTCCAAGTGCTGGAGAATGGGCTCAGTGGCAAATAGGTGTTTTAAATTTTCAAAAGAATTCTGACAGTCCATTGTCCAAGCAAGGGGTTGATTGGGCTTCGGTTTGGTTGGGGAAGGCCCAGTTTTCAATAACTCTGTAAAAGAGAGGGTGACCTCAGCAAAAGAAGGAATAAATTGTTTATAGAAATTGGCAAACCCCAAAAAGCTTTGAAGTTGTTTACGTGTTTTGGGGGGTTGCCAGTCTAGCACCACTCTCACTTTTCCAGGGTCCATCTCAATTCCCTGATTGGATACTCGGTAGCCTATGTAATCCAGTGACTCTTTGTGGAATTCGCATTTTGACAGCTTTACATATAACTTGGCAGATAAAAGTTTTTTCAGCACTTGTCTGACCAATTTGACATATTCTTCGATGGTTTTGCTGAATATAAGAATGTCAATCAGACAGACGAGGATCCCTTGGTACAGATGTGCATGTAAGACTTCATTGATGAGTTGCATAAATACTGGGGGGGAGGGGAGCTGGGGTCCGAAAGACATGACTCAGAATTGGAAATGACCCAGAGGGCAGTTGAAGGCAGTTTTCTATTTGTCTCCTTTATGTGGACTCTGTAGTAAGCTTCTCTCAGTTGTAGTTTGGTGAAGACCTTACCTTTAGACAGGTGGTTTAATAAGTCCTTCATGAGGGGGAGGATGTACATGTTTTTTATGCATACTGCATTCACGCCC
Source organism: Naja naja (assembly GCA_009733165.1). NCBI lineage: Eukaryota > Metazoa > Chordata > Lepidosauria > Squamata > Elapidae > Naja > Naja naja. The sequence goes on along the minus strand of CM019148.1, from coordinate 32,959,792 downwards.
CTAAAATCCATGCATAATCTTAGGCCACCATCTTTTTTTCTTTGAACAGCACAGGGGCGGCCAATCTAGATTTGGCAGGTTCAATGAAACCTGTCCAAATTGTTATCGATGTATTTTCTCAACTCAGTCATTTCAGCTGATGTCATGGAATGCATCTTTGGTTTTGGGAGTTTTGCCCCAGGTTCTAATTCTATGGCACAATCAGTGGCTCAATGGAGAGGTAAAACATTGCATTCCTCTTCACTGAACACCTCAGCCAAGTCCCTGCATTGTTTGGGGACTTGGGGCGCACCTGGGAGAGAGTCTGAAGTGGTGGCTGCTGCTTCAGGTTGGGGATCTTCGTTGGGTGTCAGTTTCTTTGTGGGAGGAAGGGGGCAGTGGGCCAAGCCCAATTATGATTTTTTGGTATCCGTCCTCCCACTTGATGGTAGGGGCCCATTTATCCAGCCAAGCAAGTGCCAATATGACAGATTTTGACATCTTTGGAGCCACTCCAAAACATATGAGTTCACGGTGTCTGCCCATCTCTAATTTGATTAACTCTGTCATTTGGGTGGCTGGGACTCCCCCAATTAAACTCTTTTTCAAACCTGATGGGGTGCTTCAGGTTTGTAGTTTTTATTCCTAATTGTTCAATAATGGGGAGACCAATAAGGCATCTAGAACATCCGGTATCTATTAAGGCTTCTATCTCCCCCACCTCCCCCATGTCAGGCACCACCAACTTCACTTTGACTGTAAAAGGTGTGATGGCAGCACTCACCATAGGGTCGTCTTCTTCATTGGTTCTCTGGGGAGAATTTCTTAGGTCAGAAGGTCATTGTTCCCTTCTGCATGGAGGGGACCTTCTATGGTGTGTCTAGCAAACCGGCTAGTGTCTGGAGGCTTCCTTGGATTTTTTTCGACCCATGGTGGCTGTACTAGGCCTTGGTTGTGGAGTTTCTGGAACAGGTGCAGGAACCAAACAGTCGGCTGCTCTATGGCCATTCTGGCCACAGCAATAGCACTTTATCATTCTTGTGGGTCAGGTAGCAGCAGCTTCAGCAGGTCTGGTCAGAGGCCATCTGATCACAGCTCTCCTAGGAGGACCTTCAGGTAGGTTTTTTTTTCCTGTGGGTTGATTTCCCTGTTTAGCCTGAGGGACATTGCATGTCAATCCTTCAGAGTATCAGGTATTCCTCTAATGTTGCAGGCCTTTTTTACTTCTGGGTCAATAGCGTTCTTGAAATAGTGCAACAGAATTCTTTCAGGCCAGTCCATGAGGTGGCTTGTGACCTTTCTAAAGTCCCATACAAAGTCTTGTAAGGGTTGCTTGCCTTGTTTCATTTTCCTTAATCTGTCCTCATTTTCTCCAACTTTGTCAGGATTCTTGAACTTAAACCTAAGGAGTTCAATGAAGGCATGGACATCCTGAAGTTCTGGAGCTTGCTCATAGTGCAATTGAGAAACCCAATCAGAAGCATCCCCCTTATTCATCCCATCTGTTATTGCAGTGACCAGATCTTGATCTGTTGCATATTGGGCTCCAAACTGATCTATGTGGGACCAGATTTGAGTAAGGAAATAAGCAAAATGTTCATGTCATCCATCAAATGTTGCTTTAAAAGCCATCTGGTCTGGTCTAAGGGGGGGAGGTGAGATCACCATAGCAACTGCTGGTTGAGCTGGAATGAATGGAGCCTGACGAGGAACATATGATTCTTGCTGAGGTATTCCGAGGCCCAGCTGAGTTGGGAGTCTCTGGAAGAAGGGCCTCTGTGGGGTTGCTCTGAGGGGTGGCTGATTGGGCACCTGCATGAAGAGGCCATTTGTTGCTTTCTTCCCTGTGAGGGGAAGAGGGGCAGGGCTGCCATTTGCTGCCTGTGCAGATCCCTTTGCTGAGAAGGGATCACTGATTCTCTTTGGAGCCAGGGTGTTCCCAGACCAGGTGGTGCAATGGGTGCTGGCATCCACTGGCATTGGACCCACCCTTGATCAGGATGATATCCCCACCCTGGAGGAATACTCTCTGCAGGGGGTAATCTCCTTTCTGGTTGTGAAGGGGAAAGGCTTGGGATTTGTAATGTACCCAATGTCAGCTGCATCTGCAATCTCTCTCTTGAAACTTGAGCCCGCTGGCCTGGGCTGTTTCACAGGGGCTCTCCAACCAATGCCACAGTGATTTCCCGCTCCTTCTCAGACTAGGGAAAGTAAAGGTAGGCTGCATTAAGATCCAGCTTGTCTGGAGAGGTTGGGGCTGTGAGACATAACTTTCCATCTTAAGTGACTGGAGTTATTCTGGGATTCCTGCCAATGACTGTCTTCGGGATGGAGGCCACAGGTTGCAGTCTTGGGAGTTATCTGATCCCAATGTCCCCCCTGTTTCTCTACTCTGTTTTGTGGGCCATTCGTAAAGGGCTTGAGAAAGAGAGGTGTTCAGGCAGCTTCTCCTCCGGTCCCATTCCTGGATTCAGGTCTGTCTGGCAGCTTCTCCATGAGTCAGTCCCCTTGGGCCAGCCTCCTAACATCCGTCGCTCCTCTGCAGCTTCTAACATCTGCATCATCTCTTCAGAAGGGGGGCTGGGGGCTTCAATTAGTCCTCTGGTGTCCAGCCCCATAGCCCCTTCTGTATCTTCTTTCATTTTTGCTGAGTCTTCACACTGCTCCATCTTTGGAATCAGTGCTGGTGCTGAGCACCCCTGACAGGCCCCCCCCCTTTTTTTATTCATATTTATATGCCACCCTTCTCCAGAGACTCAGGGTGGCTTACAGTGTTTGGAGCACAACCCAATGTGCTCAGCAATAGCCTTCATTCCATTGTATATGCCTGCTTATTACTAAGCGGCATTTTTACAAAGTCAGCTTATTGCCCCCAACAATCTTATCCCCAACCAACCCTGGTGGGATCGAGCCTGCAGTAATTGCAGGCAGCTGGAACTAAATGCTAAGTGTTTAATAGCCTGCACCACCAAGGCTCTTTTTGGGGTGCTGGAGTTTATTAAAGATTCAGATTAATGTCAGCATTCCAGCAAACCCCCATTCCAATCAGTAACACCGAGACAAACATATCTCAAAATTACCTTTATTAGAATAGCACCTGGCATATCTGTGGAAACCTGAATCTAAAAGTTTTTTCGGCTTTCCACAATTTCTCAAAGTACAAATCCATCCCCCCTTGGTGTCATCACATCACATGGCCCAATCACGATCCACCCAAAAGTAAGATCCTTATTTCATCATATGCCATGCTAAATGACCTTTAACTAACAAAGAATTTTATTTTGTCTTGTAGGAAGTTGGCACCCAACTCTCCTAGAAAAATGAAGTATTCTGGTAGATATTTAAAAGGCAGAATATTTCTTCTAAAAAGAGTAGAACCCCAGAAGCAGAATCTCACCCCCACCTTTGTTAATGGGTGGGCCATTAAGGCCTGAGCCAGAATACTTTACATAAGAAAGGTCTCCAGGTAAAGCTATAGCAATTGCCAAAAGCCCTTTTAAGGGCATAGATCATCCAGCAAGGGTCAACCAAGCTTGGAACTCAGGACAGCCTACGGAGTTGCCCCTCATGGGAGTCTGACAACCAATTAGAAACAAGCTTCAATTCAAATCTCAACAAAGGTTATAAAACTCAGATACTCTCAGCACCTCAGCCCTTTTTTCTTGATCTTCTCCTTCAAGTATGTGATCATCTTTCTCTGGAGCTCCAGACCATGTGGTCCTGTTCACCATTAAACTTTCCAAGCAGCCTCCATGTTTCCAGTGTCTTTTTCCCCACTTGGAACTGAACCCAGAAGGATATTTCTTTCAACAATTGGCACCCAAGCAGATGGGACTCCAAGCTAACCTAACCAATGGACCTGGCCCAGGTAAGATTCCCTTGCCGGCAAACAGACCCATTGAGTCTGTGGGTGAGTTTTCCTGGACCTTGGCCATTTGGGGAAAAAAGGTTTTAAAGGGGTTTTGAGTGTTGAGCTCAAAGGCTGCTTGGAAAGAAGGTGAGTACCTCCAAATTCTAAATTTAAAGCACAGAAAAATGTGGGAAATGTGTGTATGCCTTTGTGTGTGTGAGAAAGAGATCTTTCTTCCTCTGTGTGTTCTACCAAGAGAGCTAGTATCAATTATATTACTGTTTATAACAATAATATTCATGCTGTTTGTTTAACCAACTTATGTATTACTTATATCACAAATCCTTTCATATATTTCCTTTTTTCCCTGTTTTTGTCTGCTAGCCATTGATGAGTCCCAAGAAATTTTTCTTTTCTAGTTTTATTGGTATTGCTTGGAATAAATATAGTAATCTTGGCAGGATATTCAATTTTATGGTAGCTACTCTTTCCATCAATGATAGTTGTAGATTTTTCCACTTAACCAAATTTGTTTCATTTGTTGGCCAATTTATAACTTTCTTGACTATCTGTATACCTATTTTCCTTGTTAGTTCTTTTTCTATATATCTGTAAACAATTATTTTGATTTTTTTTAACCTTTCAGTCCTGCAACTTCACCATACTCTTCTATTTTCCTAATTAGTTTGAGTCCATTTTATTGTGGGTCTTCCAAGATAAAGAGCAAATCTTCTACAAATGCCTATAATTTATATTGTTCCCTTTTTATTTCCATAGCTTTAATTTCTATCTCTTGTCTAATATCTATATTTAGCAATTCTAATATCAATATGAATAGTACAGGAGATAGTGGACATCCTTTTCTTGTGCCTTTTTATATTAAAATTCTCTGTCCTACTTCCATTTTCTATCACCTTTGCCATTTGTTTATGGCAAATTGCCTTTAAAGTTAAAATTATTGTCATGGTGTTTTAATCTATTTCTTAGGCAAAAAAAGCCATTTTGATCTGAATATATAAATTCATTTAGAAATTTTTACTCTCTCTGCCATTATTGAAGCATATGTTTTATAGTCAGTGTTCAGTCAAGATATGAGCCTATAGTTTTATCTGCATTAAATCTGAATCTTTTGGAATCAAAGTAATATTTGCTTTCATCCACGAATTTGGTACCTTTGCATCAATCAATACTTCATTATGGACTTCTAACATTGATGGGCCTAAAGTATCTTGTAACCATTTGTAAAATTCTGCCTGCAGCCCAACTGGTCCTGGTGTTTTATTATTCTTTTGTCTCTTGATCACTTCTGATAATTCCATCATTGATATTCATTCATTTAACATAGTTTTACCTTTTCTGGTACTTTAGGTAATTCCGCTTTTTCCAAATATTGTTTAATTTTCTCTTCTGAAACTTTTCTTGCTCATAGCTTTTCATAACAATCTTGAATTATCATTTTTATTCTCATTTTGGTAGTATAAAGTTCCTTTCTCATCTTCTGGCTTATTTGCATTCTAATCCTTGGCCATTTTTTAAAAAATACTTTTATTAAATATTTCCCAACAATACTGGTTTCACCTCTATCTTTTAACTCTAATGTCAGCCTGTCCATCTCCACGCAGTTCAAAATCTTTCTTATCACTGTCCCCTCAGATGGTATATTATCCTGTTTCCAGTACTGTGCGTACACAATTCTAATTATTATATGTAAAATGATATATTTGTCTTAGCACAATCTCCCCTTAGATATAACTCTTTATTGGCCAAGCATGATTTGACTTACAAGGAAGTTGTCTTTGGTGCATATGCTCTCAGTCTACATAAAAGGAAAGATACATTCATTAAGAATCAAGAATCATATGGTACAACACTTAATGATAGTCATAGGGTACAATAAGCAATCAAATTATACTAGGAAGCAGTGAATGTAAATCGTAAGGATACAAGCGACAAAGTTACAACATACAGTCACAAGTGGGAGGGGATGGGTGATGGGGAGTGATGAGAAAGATTAATAGTAATAGTAGTGCAGACTTTGTAAATGGTTGGCGGTGTTGAGGAAATTATTTGTTTAGCAGATTGATGGCGTTCGGGAAAAACTGTCCTTGTGTCTACTTGTTCTGGTGTGGAGTGCTCTATAGAGTCGTTTTGAGGGTTTTATTATTCTCAATTTTAAAAAAAGTTCCTGTCTGAAAAGAAAAGTTATGTTTAACAGTTTCAGAGCACAGGACCTTTTGTTAGAGAAGGAGGAAGAGTGTGTGTGTGTGAGCGGCTACACCCTTGGACAGCAGCTGGATCTCATTCCTTTGTTTGGCCTCTAGCCGCCCTCTTGTCTGTTGCTAGCTCTACAGAGCCATGACCATCAGGACAGGAAAAGCAAGGAGAGGTCATCAGAGTGTGAGACCTTCTGTATATAAGAGGAAAAGCCGAGCTGGTTATGATTGAAGGGAGGGAAGAAAAATTTGGTTTTTGTCCAGTGTATCCCAAAAGCAAACCCCAGGGGTTTAGGTAGTTATATAATTTGGATGCTAAATCGGAGTACCAGTACTTGCTTACAGAAAAGCAAGTTTTCCCGGATTTGAGCTCTTCCAAACGCTAAACGTGGGCCTGAAGGAAAGAGGCACGGAGTACCAGTACTTATCTGCGGGGGGCAGAGAGTCTCACGGGCTGTTTTTGGGGAGAGGAAAGAAGTCTGCACAGGCAGCATACCCCAGTCCAAAACCTTGGCGAAAAGAGAGAGAGAGAGAGAGAGAGTCTCGTGGTTTTTAAAAAAGGGAGCGCGATACTTTGTGAAATATTCTGTAGAATAGAGACAGTTTTTTTAAGTGTCTCATTTCGTTGCATAAGGTGCAACGACCAAAGTCTCCCTCAGACACCTTTTTCTTTTCTTGCTCTTGAAGTTCTTGTGTCTGAAACTGGTCGCTGACCCGACTAAGCCAAAGTGTGAAACCCCACATCGGACGGGAAACATGGGAAGCGGTAGTTCGAGGGTCCTGAACCCCCTGGGAGAGCTATTGGAGGCTTGGGATGAGCGGCAGATGCCGACCCTAGCTGGCATGAGCAAGAAAAACCAAAATGTATAGATAGGGAATGGGCTTTGCTGAGGGATACAGGAAGACCAATGTGCTAAATAAAGGTACTTTAAAAGGGCAAAATGTAAAAACAGGATCACATGGGATTTTTAAAAAAAATTCTTTCTTTCTGTGTCTCTTTTTCTATCTTCTATGCTACCACGTGGTTTGTTCCTTAAGATTTATGCCTTCCCCAATTTAACTGAGAGATTTATTGTGGGAATGATCAGTGTGTGTGTGTAAACCTCAGAGTTTTGTTTTCCTCTGTGTCTTTGTGTGGGTATGTGTGCGCGCGCACGTGTGTGTGTCTAAGACTTTGTGTGTCCTAGAGGTAACTGTTGCAACTGTTAAGTGTCTCTGATCCCTTCGGATATTAATTTTAAATTGTTAAGAATTAAAAACACTGAGAGATTGTCTTCTCCCAGTCTGATCTGGCCAATTAGACTGGATGAGGAACAGAGTTAAATTTTCTCTCCTCTCTGTGCTTTTAAGAAAAACCCAAGGTTATTAACGAATGTTCCAAGTTCATTTACAAGAAAAGTTTCATCCTTGCATTTACTGTGTGTTTAAATGATTTTACCTGTTCATCCTTTTCCTGAAGCATTTGAATCCAGTTTTTCCTTTCTCATCTGCTGTGTCTCCACCTTGTTGAAACTGATTTATCTGTTTAGTAACTGCAATACTGGTGTGTTATTTTTCTTTCTCCTGAAACCATACCTGCAAGCCATCTCCAAACCCCCTCTCTAATCCTTTTACAATGCCTTTCCTGGTAGAATTACCAGCAAAAGGGGGAAGGGACCCCTTGTTCTTTGTCTTTCAGCCCTGCCACATATGGAAGCAGATGCTACTCCCTAGAGACATTCTATCCATTGGAACCAGTAACTGGGTTTGGATCCAGCCTCCACTGAAGGTCATTACAACAAACCAGAGTGGGGCAGACCTTCCCAAGCCTGACTGACCACCCATACCACCAGGCCAAGCCTATGCCATCCAGAGACATGAAGGAAAGGATCCTGAGATGGACCAGTAAAAGACTAAAAGACTCTTTTCAATCCCCAGAAGACAGTTAGAAGGACGATGGGGGGAGGGTGGAAATTCATTGTAACTGAAAATTCATTGTAATGTGAAACCCATTGTAATGTTTTCTTTCTTATATCATTTATATTGTAACCAATTTGATGTACCCATGATTGTATTTGAGAGTAGCTGGCCCAGCAAGTTCTGAACACCTTACACTTCTGTCTGGTGGGAGGGAAATTGTCCAGCATGTTTGTATTATCTGTATTGTAAACCTAGCTGCATACACAGGCACATACACAGAGACACCCATTTAGAATTAGATAGGTTATCTCTTTCACCTGCTTCCACACAAAGCTGTCCCTTGCTTCTTTTTAAAAAGAAAATGTTTTTTTTGTTTTGTTTTTATTTTGCTGCTCTGAGGCACTAAGGCCCAAGCAAAACTCCTTTCTAATTCCATGGGGAGGGGCACCCTCCCTCAGGCAATTTCTGAAGAGATAGCAGAAAAGAGATCTCCAAACCCCAAGTCCTGACTGTGACTCACAAATGATGCTGCCCAGTTGTCCAGTAAAGCAAGATATGTTGCACTGGGGGCCTCATGAGTACAAGTCCCAGGGCTCATTGTGTGTAACTTTAAAAATACTAAATAGCCTGGATTGCACACTGGCTAATCTCAATTTGGCCTCACAAACCCTGGAAACTAAGAGCTAGGCAGGTAGTAACCATAACCTTGGAAATGGGCAGCCTGTAATTTAAAGGCTGTGAAGAATGTAGAGGCTTGTGCTTATAACCTGACTGTAAGCTCACAAAAAGTACATCAAAACACCTGAAAATTAATTGGCATGAAAAAATTGGATACTGTTTTGGAAAAAAAAAAAAAACCAGGAGTTTCCCCAGACTTTGAAAGCTTTTGGGAGCCACTGAAGGAGTCCTTTTCTGTTGCCTTTTTTTTCCAATGCCTTTCCTTTGCGTCAGAAAAAAAATTAATTAAAAGCACCCATCAAGTCTCCCTGATCTGATCACATTTTAATCTTTTGTCAAAACTCTCACGTGTTTTGAAAAAAAAAATGAGGGATTGTAGGAAGTTGGCACCCAACTCTCCTAGAAAAATGAAGTATTCTGGTAGATATTTAAAAGGCAGAATATTTCTTCTAAAAAGAGTAGAACCCCAGAAGCAGAATCTCACCCCCACCTTTGTTAATGGGTGGGCCATTAAGGCCTGAGCCAGAATACTTTACATAAGAAAGGTCTCCAGGTAAAGCTATAGCAATTGCCAAAAGCCCTTTTAAGGGCATAGATCATCCAGCAAGGGTCAACCAAGCTTGGAACTCAGGACAGCCTACGGAGTTGCCCCTCATGGGAGTCTGACAACCAATTAGAAACAAGCTTCAATTCAAATCTCAACAAAGGTTATAAAACTCAGATACTCTCAGCACCTCAGCCCTTTTTTCTTGATCTTCTCCTTCAAGTATGTGATCATCTTTCTCTGGAGCTCCAGACCATGTGGTCCTGTTCACCATTAAACTTTCCAAGCAGCCTCCATGTTTCCAGTGTCTTTTTCCCCACTTGGAACTGAACCCAGAAGGATATTTCTTTCAACAGTCTACTTAGAGCTACTTAATTGAAATCACCCCCCCTTCCACTCTCCCAGGGTATGTGGCAGTGTGGAATATGTCTTCGAAAGCTAACACATACATACACACCAGCAGTTCACCTCCCAATGACCCTGGCCTGAGGTAATCTCCTTATCACAAGACCCATCACAAGACTCACAGATGACCTGTCCCAAGATCCTCACTTGACACACCCACACCCACAGCTAAGCCCTTATAAACAGAACACTGACACTGACATCCCCTAAACTCCGCTGAAGATGTTACCTAGCGTGGTAACAAAACATTTGGAAACCAACCCACAAGCTTGGCGAACCTTTGCTCTTAAATGTATCAGTTTTCAAAAATAAGTGCAAGTCATTTTCTTATAAGAATTTGTCAGAAAGTAGAACTTTCTGGTGTTGCTATGCGGTTTACAACTTTGTAGGGATTTGATAGGGAGATCAAATCCACCAATGACAGGGTGACACTAAGTACCCTGCCCTGGCATTGTAAGACACGCCCCTACAGTATATAAGGGGGTGCCCAACTGTCATTTACCTCAGGAGGTCTAAAACGAGGTCTACAACCCACAACAGAGTGTTTCTACGTGAGGTTTGTTATTCTATAGAAGAGAATAAGAAAAGGAGAGGAAGAGATTTATATCTCTATCAGAGGTTTACAGGTTTCTTGGAGAGTTATTCAGAAGTATTGCTTAAAAAAGAATGTTCAGCATAGGCAAACATTTCTCTTAAACATCTACCTTAGTTTCTGGAAGTAAAGGAGAAAGGAAAGAAAAGAGTTCCTAGGCTAAAAGACTATTGACTTTAACATCTAAAGCTGAAAGGAACAAAAGAGGACTTTAACTACATAGGTAGTTACAATGAAAAAGAATAACCTGAAATAAGAAGAAGACTCTGTAAATAATTCTGTATAATTATTTATTAACTGTTCTGCTTATTACAAATAAATATCTTTTGTTTTGAAACAACTTGGGCTCAGAATTCATTTGGATAACTTTAGGCATAGACAAGGTTTTACGATCCAGAACTGTTAATCAGTCATAGGACAGATTAACCAAAGTTCAAACATATTCAACAGAATTGAAATGCTGATGACCTTTATATGAAATTAATTTAAAAATCTTTCATATTTTGGGGATAATTTGATTATTTAAAGGCCGTTGGTTGTCAATCAAATTATGCTGGAAATACACATAATCCCCAAGTTTTGATCACAACCGGGTCTGGAATTTCAGTTGTAAATCATGACAATCATAAGTTGAGGCACCTATGTGAACTAATTTTACAAACATATTTGTAATGATTATTAAGTGAGTCACATGTTCTTAAATCTGAATTCATTCTCTTAAATGGGCATTTTTGTTGGAAACTGACAAAAAAGTTTGCTGGAAATGAGCAAAAGACATTGCAGTTCACAATCACATGACCATGGGATTCTGCAACCAGATATAAAATGTCAGGTGGTGACCAAGCATGTAAAATGCAGTCACATTATCATGGGAGGCAAGGGGCAATGGGACATTTTACAATAGCTTAAAGCATTTTACAGGCTACAAATCACCATTTCCAGGTCATAGTACCTTTAACTGGTTGTTAAATTACTGGTCATAAGTTGAAGACTACCTGTATAAAATGGGTGAGGGATCACTTACATGATTTGAGAGAGAAGCTCTTCCTGCAGTGTCATCCAAGGCCCCCTCCCTTCCAGAGCTACCTCGCAAGCAGGGGCTGAAACCAAAAAAGTTCAGAGCCAGCAGGAATCTGACTACCTTCACAGAGCACCAGCTCCTGTCCCCACTGAAGTGATACCTATCTATCCACTTGCATAAACCATGCTTTCAAACTGTTTGGTGGACAGAAACTGAGGTGGGTGACAGGAGGCCACACTGCCACACAGTGTTAGCACTTAACCACCAGAGCAGAGACCATCTCCAGCATCATTAAGCCTCTTAGCCACAATGCCTCTACTTACAGCACTGGCTGAACCATATTAGACTTCAGGATTTCCAATTGTGCTGACAAAGCAACTGAACCTAGAAGAACTTCACTGTGAGCCAAAGAATTTTAGTCTGGTCAACACTATCCAAACTTTCTGCTTCTAACAGTAACAGGTGCATGCATGCACATACACATCACTGCTTTTCTTCCACTGGATACACTAGCAGGAGATTTTGGCTGAGAGGGATGAGTTTTAGTCAGATTTGCCTTCTGCCACTACCTATTCCTCTTCCTCCATACTTGTTGGTCAAAACTCCAGTGGTCGGCAGACTTTACAGTTGATTATCTTTGATGTACACTGTGAGATTTCCCATGGTCAATGTTAGAGTAACTCAGTTTGGGACATCTTCTCATCCAGGACTGTGAGAGACGATTTCTTTCAGTCTACTTTTGTAGTACTACTTACAGAAGGCTCTTGTCAGGTTTACATCAATCCCTGCAGAAGCCTGTCAGACTGAAGCAGATAAAAATAAAGCAACTTTGGACTAGTAAGGGAACTTCTATTTTTGGAAAAATAGAAATAAAGCAATGCTTTATTTCTCTACCTCCTTATTCTGGATACAGTCTAAAACTCTTCTTTCCTTTCTCTTCTTCTTTCCTTTCTCTTCTTTAGCTGCTGCAGTGTTACAGTTTGGTTTTATTCAACCTATGATTTGAGGATGGACAGGATTCATTCTGCTGATATAGTAAATGCTCTTGGAAGGATTGGATTAGTTGAATTTAGATAATATGAGCATGGCAAACACTGTCCTTAACATCGTGATTGAGAGAGAAGGACCTAGAAAATGAAGGTTAATCTGTTATTAACATCTGAGAGAATTCTGAGTCATCAATTTAATGTGAGTGCAAAAAGGAAAAAAGTGATTTCAGGCTACATCCAAATCATGGGAAATACTTGTTTCACTTTATTGGGAAACTCCCATTTTTGCTACCATTTCCATTTCCAATTCCAATCTCTTCTTAAAAACCACCAGTGATGAAGCACCCACAATTTCTGAAGGCAAACTGGTTAATTGTTCAAATGTCCTAACAGTGAGAACAATGAACCAGTGGAATGGCTTGCCTTCAGAAATCATGGGTGCTTCATCACTGGAGTTTTTAAAGAAGAGATTGAAGAGCCACCGAAATGGTATAGAGTCTTCTGCTTGAGCAGGGGGTAGACTAGAAGACCCCTAAGGTCCCTTCCAGCTCTATTCTATTCTACCATATTTTAAAGTTTCAGAGAATAGCAGCAAGAAACTTCTGAAATTGAAAACTCCTCATTCTTTTAACATTGTCTGATGCTCCTGCATAGTTCATAGGAGTGAAAAAACTATAAATAGAAATAGGTGTGCTTTTCTTTTATCCAGAGAATCACATGAATTATGCAGGAACATCAGACAATGATAAAAGGTTGAGGATATCTAGTTACAGAAAACAAAACACATTGTGCTTGGATCTATGTAACCTTAATCATGATTACTGCAGGAATAATTTGTTGGGTTGCTTAAAAATAATCAGAAACCTTCTGTTAAGTTTGCATGAAGAGTCAAATGCGAAGAGCTTCAGTAAAGAGTTTATTCAGTGACTACAGCTCGAATGGACCCAACTTGGCTGGGCTACGGCTGCTTCTTATAGCCAGCAGCCGTAGTTGCCAGCCAATGGGAGTGCAGGGTTTCTTCCCACACTATTTAAACCAATACCATTTGATATTTTACAAGAACAGTTCAAATAAACCAATAACATTCAAACCTACATACGTAACACCCCTCCCCACTAGGTTCAGTCCATACCAAACCCCAACCTATCTAATGTATTCTTTTAAATAGGTGGGGCTCTTACGTGTACGTTGAGACCTTAGTGGTTCAGAAGTTTTAACATTCTCACCCAGTGAGAGAGGAAATGTGTCTGCTGACATTTCCCTGCTGGGACTTCCTGTGAAAGGAGACCCTGTTAGACTGTTAGAATCTGGTCTCTCCTCCCAACCCATCTCCATTCCAATGTCAGCACCCAAGTCAGGTAGTGCTGTGCAATCTTCCACTTCTAAGGATGGATCTTGGCATTGTGACAGGTTTTGGGATGGTTCCTGTCGTAATGGCTCGTTACACATGGGGTTGATTCTTACTTGCTGATTTTCCTCCTGTTCCTCCCCTTCCCCCCTAGAAGTGACATCAGGTGAGGGAACTAGAGAGAGACAAGGGCGATGTTCCTGAGGGAACCTGGATCTAAGTTGATCAATGTGCCTGCTCCAGAGGAGTCCATCCTCTGTTTGTACCTTGTAAGAACGAGGGCCAGTGATCTGAGTTATTTTAGCAGGAATCCACAAAGGTTCACCTATGAGGTTCTTAGCATAAACAGAATCACCCACACTAAAAGTACGAACTTTGGAAGTGGAATCCAGTGGTGCGTTGGGTGCATAAGTGGGATGAAGGCGGTCAAGGGAAGACCTAAGTTTCCTACCCATCAACAACTCTGCTGGGGATAAGTTATTAGATGGGCTAGGAGTGATGTGCTGAACACTAAGAAGTTTTTCAAGCTTCTCAGTGATGTCCCCAGGACCCAGCTGCTGAAGCTTCTCTTTGGTAAAGTGTACCATGTGTTCAGCCCGGCCATTAGCCGAAGGGTGCCCAGGGGCAGTAAGGGCATGTCTGATACCCTGTTGTGCTAGAAAGGATTCAAAAATGTTCGATGTAAATTGAGGGCCATTGTCAGAGACAAGAACATCAGGTAACCCGTGGGTTACAAACAGTTTTCTGAGCTGCTTGATGACAGCATCAGTTGTGGTGGATGTCATGGGAAATACCTCTAGCCATTTGGAATATGCATCTACTATAATAAGAAAGGTGTGCCCTCTCGTAGGGCCTGCGAAATCAATGTGGATCCTAGACCACGGGCCCCTAGGACATTCCCATTCCTGTGTGGGGGCATGAGGTGGAGCAGACCTGACTACCTGGCAATTGGGACAAGATGCAACCCAGTTTTCAACCATTTTGTCAATACCTGGCTACCATACATAACTCCTGGCCAATCCCTTCATCCTTACAATACCTGGATGACCCTCATGTAACATTTCCAAAACCTCTCTTTGCAGTTTTGCAGGAATAACCACCCTGTTACCCCACAAAATACATCCTCTTAATACAGATAATTCAGTTTGCCTGGACTTAAAAGGTTGGGCAAGGTGAGGTAGATCTTGAAGAGGCCAACCTTTCTTAATCCAGCCTGTAACAAGAGCCAACACAGTGTCTTTGGCAGTCCCTCTGGCAATTTCAGAAGCATGAACTGGAAGTTTGGCAACAGTTTCTAGGAAAAAGGTGTGTGTTTCAGGTTCAAAGTCCTCCTTGTGGCAAGGCAGTGGGCAACGACTCAGTGCATCAGCATGTCCAATGTCCTTGCCAGGCCTGTGAATCAGTTTGTATGAATAGGCTGCAAGAAATTCAGTCCACCTCAGCATTCTTGGTGACAGGATAGTGGGTGTAGGTTTGTCTCCTGCCACAATGCCTAACAAAGGTTTGTGATCTGTAACAATGGTAAATGTCCTGCCATACAGATATTCATAAAATTTCTTGACAGCTGCAACAACTGCCAATGCCTCTTTGTCCAGTTGGCTATAATTCCTCTCTGCTTTGCTCAAACTGTGAGAGTAAAATGCAATAGGGGCTTCTCTCCCACTGGGAAGCCTGTGGCTCAACCCCACACACACCAAAAGGGGATGCATCACAAGTCAGAACAACAGGCAAATTCTCAGAGAACTGTATCAGTACAGCATCAGATGTGATTAGTCTCTTAATACTGTTAAATGCTGATTGTTCCTTCCTCCCCCAGATCCAAACAGCCTTCTTATCAAGTAATCTGTGCAAAGGTTCAGCAATGGTTGCCTTTTGAGGTAGAAACATGTGATAAAAGTTAATAAGTCCAAGGAAGGCTTGCAAATCTGTTTTGCATTTAGGTTTAGGGGCTTCTTTGATTGCTTTAACCTTGGCATCAGTAGGGTGGATGCCATGCTTGTCAATCATGTAGCCCAGGAACTCAACCCTGTCTGTCTTAAGTGTGCATTTTTCTTCCTTGACTTTTAACCCCGCTTTTCTGAATCTGGTGAGGACTTCTCTGAGTCTTTCTTGAAGCTGAGTGTCATTTTCAGCAGAGATTAACACATCATCAAAGTAAGGCACTACCCCTGGCAGTCCTTGAAACATTTTTTCCATAAGGCTTTGAAAGATGCCTGGTGCCACGCTTACTCCAAATTGTAACCTTTTACATTTGAAAGCACCTCTATGAGTCACAATGGTTTGGGCCTCTGCAGTGGCATCATCAACTGTTAGTTGTTGATATGCCTGGGCCAAGTCCAATTTGGCAAAGACTGTACCCCTGCCAAGTGAATGTAACAGATGATGCACAACTGGCACTGGATATGCGCTCTGCTGCAGCGCATGGTTCACTGTCCCCTTATAGTCTCCACAAATTCTTACTGACCCATCAGCCTTGACTGGTGTGACTATGGGTGTTTCCCATCTGGAGTGATCAGTGGGCTCTAAAACCCCTTGAGCAATTAATTTGTCTAATTGTGCATCAATTTTTCCTTTAAAGCAAATGGAACCCTCCTGGGCTTTAAACGAATTGGGGGCACCTTGGGATCTAGGTTGAAAGTGATAGGGGTCCCCATATACTTGCTCAGTCCTTTGCTGAAGACCTCTGGAAACTCAGACTTCAAGGCCTCCTCCCATTCCGAGTTGCTCACGTGATCGATGCCAGTCACCTCGATGCCTAGTGGATTGAACCACTCAAGTCCCAGCAAGCTTGGGTGATCCTTGTCCACGATGGTCAGGGGCAAACGTTTGGTGTGGCCTTTAAACTGCACGTTGAAATCTCTTGCTCCAACTACTGGAATCTTGTTCCCTTGGTAGTCTTTAAGAGTCAGTGCTTGCTTCTGGAAATGTTTCTTCTGAATGTTGGGAAGTAGCCTGTGAATAGTGTCCCATGACACCATAGATAAATAAGAGCCTGAGTCCACTTCCATTTGGCAAGGCCTTCCTTCAATGAACACCTTCACGTGTACTTTTCTGCTTCCAAGGGTGAAGAATGACCAATGGTGATTGTTTGATGAGTTTCATTCTTCCCATTTGCTTCTGAATTTCGCCCCATCTTTTCAATGAAGTTGTTGGGCTTAAAATCCTTTTCAGGAAATTTCTTCCTACTAGGTGGAGTTCTGGATGATTTGCAGACTCTGGCTAGGTGACCCCTTTTCTCACAACGTAGGCAGATGGTGTCTAAGAACTTGCATTCAGTGCAGGGGTGCCCCCCCCCCACAGCCTCTGCAATAAAATTCTTGCCTCTTTTTTCCAGGGTCTCTCCTTTTCTTCTCCATTCTGTGTCTAAAAATTCCTTCCTCCACCTCACTGCAATCTGAATCAGAGTCTATTTGCTCGCAATGGGTTGTTGTGGATTTTTCCACATCAGAATGGCTTGAGGCCTGGCTTGAGGCCTTGTTAATCTTTTTCATGGCCGCTGCTGAGGACTTGGTGGCTTCCGCTGAAACAGCTTCTTCAACGGCCTCTTTAAACGTGATCTTAGGTTTCATTAACAGTTTGCTTTGTAAGACCTTATCTTTGAGGCCTAAAACAAACCGATCACGCATGGCCTCTTCTAAGTTGGTAAAGTCACAAGCACCCCCAATGTCCCTTAAACTTGCCACGAAGTCATTAACATTCTCGCTTTCCCCTTGATCCCGACGGTAAAACTCGTGTCTCTTAATGAGGCACGATACTTGTGGGGCGTAGTGGGCTCTTAAAATCTTTTCCAAATCAGGCCATTCCATTACCTTCAATTCTGCAGCTCCCGCCAACACCTTCGCCATCTTGAAGACTGCCGGACCGCAGTGCATGAGAAATACTGCCCTCTTCTGTCTCTCGGGAATATCGGCGAGGTCGTTTCCTTCCAGGTACATCTGGAAGTGATCCGCATACGATTCCCAGTCTTCCGCCGCCAGATCGAACGGGGCTGGGGGGTGTTCAGCGCAGCCATCTCGCTCTTCTGTTCGCCTTCCGCGTCATCTCTTCTTCAGGGCAATCCCACCTTCGTCGCCAGTGTTAAGTTTGCATGAAGAGTCAAACGCGAAGAGCTTCAGTAAAGAGTTTATTCAGTGACTACAGCTCGAATGGACCCGACTTGGCTGGGCTACGGCTGCTTCTTATAGCCAGCAGCCATATTTGCCAGCCAATGGGAGTGCAGGGTTTCTTCCCGCACTATTTAAACCAATACCATTTGATATTTTACAAGAACAGTTCAAATATACCAATAACATTCAAACCTACATACATAACACCTTCCATTAGTACTTTGCTTAACAATTAATCCTAGAAAAGAACTCTCAAAAAGATGACATTGGTATGAAAATTACTGAGAAGAAAATTATCTTGAGAGTTCTAGGCTTGTGTTATTCAGGAGTCATAATTAAAGTTTAAACCCTTTAAAATCTATAATTAAGTTTTTAGTCTGAGGTGGAGGTGAGGAGGCTTTAAATATTCATCCTGAATAGAGGCAAGCAAGTTAACCATGCCTATTGTCAGAAAGGATATCTTTTTTTTAATAAAAATTTTTATTAAATAATTACACACAAACATAAACATAAACAAACATACATTAGATTTGAACCTTGTACCGCTAAGCTCGCTTCACTCATTGTCCATCATTTGTTAAGTCCAATTCTAAAAGTTACTGGATCTTTCTTCTGTCAAGCCTTCCATAGAAATTGTTCCATATTTTATAGTAGTCCGTTTCTTCTTTGTTTTTGATCTCCATTGTTAGTTTGTCCATCTCTGCGCACATAATAATCTTTCTTATTAGTTCCGCTTCTGTTGGAGTTTCCATGTTTTTCCATTTTTGCGCAAAGGCCATTCTCGCTGCCGTAATAATATGAATCATTAAGTAAATGCTTTCTTTCATGTATGTCTTGGTGTTAATTCCTAGTAGGAAAAATTCTGGTTTGAGGTGTATTTCCACTTCACAAATTTCTTGTAACCATTTACATATTTTTTTTCCCAATAATCCTGGGCTTGATTGCAACTCCACCATATGTGATAATACGTTCCTCTTTCCTTGTTACACTTCCAGCAAATAGGGGAGAGTTTATTATTTATTTTTGCCAGTCTTGCTGGAGGTATATGCCATCTGTAGAATAATTTGTATAAATTCTCTTTGAAAGGTGTCGCTAAAGTTATTTTTTTGTTTCTAGTCCAAATTTTCTGCCAATCATCTAAATTTATATTATAGCCAAAATTTTTCATCCATGTGATCATTGTTTCTTTAACTTTTTCTTCATCTAATTTAACTTCTAATAACACTTGGTAAGTTTTTTAAATCATCTTTTCATCTGGTCCTAATAAGATTTCATCCAATTCAGTCCTGTTTTTACTGATGCCCAATTCTTTCTTATCCTTTAAGTATTTAGATTGGCTTTGCAAATAGGCCCACCATTCCAGTTCTATTCCCTGATCTATCAATTGCTGTCTAGTTTGTAATTCCCCTTTTTCGTCTAGTAGTTCCTCATATGTAATAATTTTTTCATATCATAGTAAGTGTGGGTGCATCAATGCTTCTAATGTTGATAACCAATTGGGAGTTTCAATGTACATTTGCTTTTTAATTTTAAACCATGTGTGTAAAAGTGTCTGTCTAACTTTGTGATTTTGTACATAACTGTGTCCCTTTATACTGTCTTGCCCGAGGAAAGTGTGCCATCCCGACTGGAGGTTGTACCCCTCTAATATTAAAACTCTTTTGTTTGTGTGATTGATCCAATCTTTGATCCAAGTCAGTATTGCGGCTCTATAGTACAGCTCCCAGTCCGGGAGGCCAAACCCACCTCTCTCCATGGCATCTTGCAGTAATTTTAATTTTACCCTCATTTTTTTCTTTTGCCAAATGAAGTCTGATACCAATCTGTTTAATTTATCAAAGAAAGTTCTTTCTAACTTTATAGGGGCATTTTGGAAAAGGAATAAGATTTTAGGTAGAATATTCATTTTTATTGTGGCTATTCTTCCCATAAAGGATAAGCTTAGGTTGTCCCATCCTCTTAAGTCCTCAGTTATCCATTTAATAAGTGGGTCATAGTTATCTTTCTTAAGTGTACTATATTTAGCTGAAATAGTAATTCCTAAATATTTTATCTTCTCAATGATTTCAATGCCCATTTTTGCCACCAATAGTTGCTTGTGGTTATTTGTCATATTTTGGTGATCATTGTTTTATTCTTATTAACCTTTAGGCCCGCCACTAATCTGAATTCTTCTAAATTTTCTAGTAATTTAGGTCCCGAGGTTTGTGGTTCTTCTAAAATAAAAAGTAAATCATCTGTAATTTGAATTCTTCATTCTTTATTTTTAGGCCTTTTATTTCTCTTTCTTTTTTTATTGTTCTAATTAATGTCTCTAAAGTAATGATAAACAACAGTGGCGACAGTGGGCATCCTTGTCTAGTTCCCTTTTGAATTTGAAATTTGTCAGTAAGTCCCCCATTTTATTAAAATTGTAGCTTCCTGTTTTTGATTGATTTATTTATTTATTTATTTATTTATTTATTTATTTATTCGACTTATATGCCGCCCACTCTCCAAAAAGGACTCGGGGCGGCTCACAGCTAAAAATACAACAATAAATAAATTAATTAAAAGTATATTAAACAAGTTAAGCCGAGTTGAAAATTAAAACCCATAGTTAAAATAGGACCAACCCCAGAGAATCAGCACAGCCCAGATTGTAAAAAGAGCCAAGTCTTCAAATCGTGGCGGAAGGTGCGAAAATCAGGGGCCAGGCAGAGCTCCAGTGGAAGAAGATTCCACAGAGTGGGAGCCGCCACAGAGTAGGCCCTCCCCCGGGTCGCCGCCAAGTGACATTGAGTCGCAGACGGCACCCCGAGGAGACCCCGTCTGTGAGCCCATACAGGGCGGTTAGTATTTGATGTTGGGAGGAGCCGTTCTTGTAAATAACCTGGACCCATGCCATGCTGGACTTTGAATGTTAATACCAGAACCTTGAATCTCACCCGGAGGGCAACCAGAAGCCAATGCAGGTCACACAGGAGGGGTGTAACATGGGAGTATCAGGAAGCTCCCATCACTACCCGCATGGCCGCATTCTGCACCAGCTGAAGCCTCCGAGTGGTATGCAAGGGCAGTCCTAGGTAGAGAGCGTTACAGTAGTTGAGTCGGGAAATAACGAGCACCTGAGTGACTATGCGCAGGGCATCTCGGTCCAAGAATGGGCGTAACTGGCGAACCAGCTGGATCTGGGCAAAGGCCCCCCTGGCCACGGCCCCCACCTGCTCCTCCAATTTGAGCCATGAGTCCAGGAGGACCCCCAGGTTCCATGCCCTCTCCATGGGGGGCAACACCTCCTCTCCCATGACCAAAGATGAAACATCCAAACTGGACCGAGATGTCGGTATGCACAGCCACTCTGTCTTGGCTGGATTGAGTCAAAGCATGTTCCTGTCCATCCAGATCCGTACCGCCTCCAGACAACGGGACATCACGGAGAGAGCATCACTGATGTGGCCTGGGATGGAGATGTATAACTGCGTATCATCAGCATACTGATGATAACTCACCCCAAAACCATGGATGATCTCACCCAGTGGCTTCATATAAAAGTTGAACAGGAGGGGTGAGAGGACCGAGCCCTGGGGCACCCCACAAGTGAGATACCTTGGAGTCGACCTCTGCCCCCCTGCCAACACTGTTTGCGAACATCCCGAGAGGAAGGAGGAGAACCACTGTAAAACAGTGCCTCCCACTCCCAACCCCCCAAGACACTGCAACAGGATACCATGGTTGATGGTATCAAAAGCCGCTGAGAGATCTAACAGGACCAGGACAGAGGAAAAACCCCTGTCCCGAGCCCTAGAGAGATCATCAATCAGCACGACGAATGCTGTCTCCGTGCTGTACCCGGGCCGGAAGCCCAATTGGTACGGATCCAGGTAGTCCGCTTCCTCCAGGAAAAGTGGCAATTGCTGGGCCACCACACTCTCAAAAACCTTCGCTAAAAAGTGAAGGTTGGAGACCGGACGAAAGTTGTTCAACATGGCTGGGTCAAGGGCAGGCTTCTTCAGAAGGGGCCGCACCACCGCCTCTTTCAAAGCGGCAGGGAACAGCCCCTCCCTTAACGAAGCATTGACCACTGCCCGGAGCCAGCCGCACATGACCTTCCTGGAGGCATAAACCAACCAGGAAGGGCACGGGTCCAATAAACATGTGGTGGAGCTCAGCCGCTGCATAATCCTGTCCACTTCATCCTCAGAAACAGGATCAAACTCAGTCCAGATAACATTGGCCAAACCACTTGCATCCCCATCCTGAGGCCACTGCAAGTCCGAGCGCAACCTTTCCCGGATCTGAGCGATTTTATCCTGCAGATACTGGCCAAATTCCTCAGCTCTGCCCTGCAAAGGGTCCGCCGCCACCCCCCCAGCTGGAGGAGGGAGCAAGCAACCCCAAACAGGGCGGCCAGGTGGTTATCTGCGGATGCTATGAGGGCGGACAAATAAGATCTTCTCGCCGCCCTCACCGCCACCAGGTAAGTCCTAATATGGGCTCTTAGCTGGGCTCGGTCAGATCCAGAACGGGTCGCCCTCCACCTGCTCTCTAGTCCCCTCCTGCGACGCTTCATCTCCCGGAGCCCCTCCGTATACCAGGGGCTGACCGGGATCTGTGCCAGTAAGGGGGCATGGGGACAACCCTGTCAGCCCCTGCAGCTGACTGTTGCCAGGTAGCCACAAGGACCTCGGCAGGGCTGTGGGTAAGGGATGCAGGAAAAACCCAGCTCTGCCTGGAACCTCTCAGGGTCCATCAGGCGCCTGGGGCGGAACCATCTAAGTGGTTCCTCATCCCAGCGGTGTGGGGCAGCTGGATGGAAGACCAGCCGCAGGAGATAGTGGTCTGACCATGAAACGGGGTGGGTAACTATGTCACCACCCCCCAGACCACTCAGCCACTGCTCCGAGACAAAAACCAGGTCGAGCATGTTACCCCCCTCATGAGTCAGGCCATCCATGGAGGCCATGAACTCCTGGGCCAAACCTGATGCCAGTCCCAAGGAAGGCAGGTTGAAGTCACCCAGAACTATAAGCTCTGGAAACTCCACTGCCACCCCTGAGACGGCATCAAGAAGCCCAGGCAGGGCAGCTGAGACATAGCTGGGGGACAGGTATGTAAGCAGCATGCCCATCCGACCTGCAGGCCCACACCTCAGGAGGAAGGATTCACACCCACCTATCTCCGGGGCAGGGACCTCCCTTGGAAACAGGGTCTCCCAAATGACAATAGCCACCCCACCCCCTCTTCCCTGGGGTCGTGACTGGTGCAACACCCAAAAACCTGGGGGGCAGATGTCAACCAGAGGGACTCCACCCTCCGGCCCCAACCAGGTCTCGGTGATACAAACCAGGTCCGCGGCCTCCTCCTCAATCATATCAAGGAGGAGTGGTGCCTTATTAACCACGGACCTGGCATTAAAGTACACCAGTCTCAGCCCAGGGGTCCTGAATCCCAAAACCCCCAGGGGATGAGAAGAGGCTAAGGGGTCGGAGCACGCCACAGCTTGGACATAGTGGGGGCACGCTCCCCTAACATGATATGGCCCCCGGCCTCATCAGCTCCTACCCATTCCAACCACCCTGGGGATCATGCCCCCCACTATTCTGCCCGGAGTCCCACAGGCCCCCTCATGCACCCCTCAACCACGGCCCTGTTTCAGGCTGCACTGAACTCCTGTAATAAGACCCCCACCCCTCCCACCCTTCCCTAACCCCCTAAGAAACCGAAATAAAAATTTTAACAGAGAAGCCCTGGGTCCTTTTTCCTTATCCCTCCCCGAGCCCCACCCCCTACCCTTTCCTGCGTCATGCCATCTCTCGATTCCAGAATCCGTCCTCGAGATAGGCTGATGATAAACCAGTGGGCCAAACCCAAGAGAGGGAGAATTCCTCAGAGCCCATAATTCAGCTGCCCGAAAAGTCTGCATATGTTGGTACATGTCCCATCAACAAAGGGAGGAGCGCCCTAGATGTAAGTGGTATGTCCTCATAAAGATCTTATAGTCTAACCATTGGCATAATTCAAAACCACTGAGTTGCCTCCATCCCTGGATGCCTCTCACAGCATTCCAGGGGCTGTTGGTCAAGCATCTAAGGCTGGCCACTGCTCTCTCACCGCTGGCCCCAGTGATTAAAAGAGATGTTGCACGCAGTTGAAGTTGCGCTGGGGAGGAGGTGGTACAACCCATCCCATTGTTCTCTCACAACAGTGGGTGGGTGAGCCAACAAAGTTCCATCACCCTCGCCAATGAAACTAATGAGGGCGGAGAGGTAACCCCCAGCACAGAGGAGACAAGAGTTCTGGATGGCAGATGGATAAAACCGTCTGATAGTTCACATCCCAGATGGAAACAGGGAGAGTCTTCTTGCCCTCGGCATCACATCAATTGGCGCCAACAAACCCTTGTCACGCCAACAACCCAGTCATTCATCCCAGATGTTCAAGGAGTCAGAATTAAAGAAGGCAAAGGGGGCGGAGAAGATCAACCGGGGGCAGCATCCAATGGTGCAGCCACCCTTATCTTCATCGGTGCCTACCTCCCGGCCAGGGGCAGCCTCCGGGCTCACCTCCAACATCCACGCCTGGTTCTGGCAACCACACAGGCCTTGGGTCCACACCGCCGCCGTGACCGCCGTTGCCACCGTTGCCACCAGAGCAGGGTCCCAGCCAACAAAAGCCATATCCTGTCCACCCCAGCTGGGGGGGGGGGTACAGCCATCATAGCCAGGGCCGCAACCTTCAACCAACCCCCCAGCCAAGACGTAATTCGCCAGGCCCGCAAGATGTTCCAACCACTAAGGCCTCTGGCACTGCTCCCAGTGACTCCAGGGCCAGAACGAAACACAAGTTCATTATAGATGTCATAGCAGCTGCGGACGCCAAAAACACCCGCCCGCTGCTTCCCCGGAGGCCTCTGAGAGTGGGCTGGTTGCTAGCGAAGTCGCTGCTTCTGGGGTGGCACCCGTAATTTTGCCCTGTCATTGCAGCCGCAAGCCCACGCCAGAGATCGTCGTGTTTAACACACGCGACTCTCCTGACGGAGCTGGATCGTTCCAGCCCCACCTGACTCCTTGGATGTTCCACTGGGAGTTTCGTGAGTTTTCAGGGGGAATACAAGCCTCCAAACGCCCCCAGGGACAGAGAAGCCAGCTACTTCCACGGGAGACACCATCGCTAGCTGCTAATCGCCATCTTGGACATGCGCCAGGTCTCTATATATGGCCAGAATCACGTCTATAAATTTTGGTCCTAAGTTCAGGTGTTTGCTTTGTTGCAGGATAAAATCCCATTTTACATTGTCAAACGCCTTTTGGGCATCCAAAAATAGTAATGCTGCTTGTTCGGCACTATGGTCCTCATAATATTCTAACATGTCTAATGTTATTCTGATATTGTTTTTAAGGTGTCTGTGTGGGAGAAAGCCGTTTTGGTCTGTGGATATAAGTTTATTAAGTATTTTTTTCAGTCTTTCAGCCATAAAGATTTTATAATCGACATTGAGGAGGGAAATTGGTCTGTAGTTTCTTGGGTCTGTCAAATCACTTCCTGCTTTAGGGATAATAGATACCGTGTTTCCCCAAAAATAAGACACTGTCTTATATTTTTTTTGGCTCCCAAAAACACACTAGGTCTTATTTTCGGGGTAGGTCTTATATATTTATGGTGCCAAATAGTGGGTGTGAGTGTGTAGGGGGGGGTGTTTCGCGGGTGCACGGTTGTTCCCTGAAAAGTCTTCCTGGAACTGGAGATTTACACTAGGTCTTATTTTCGGGGTAGGTCTTATTTTTGGGGAAACACGGTATCTTTGCTTCTTGCCATGATTGGGGACATTTCGCCCTGTCTAAGACTTCATTAAAAAATTTTAACATTTCTTTCCCTAATATATCTTGTGCTTTATAAATTTCAGCAGGTAGGCCATCTGGGCCTGGGGCTTTGTCAGTTTTTTGCTTGTTAATGGCCCCATATACTTCTTGGAATGTTATGTTGTGATTTAAAAATTCTTTGTCTTCATCTGAAATTTCTGTAAATTCTGTGTTTTTTAAGTATCTTTGAATTTGGTCTTCTGTTGCATGATTCTCTATGTATATTAATCTTTATAGTACTTTTTTATAATCTGCCTTTTTTCTTCCTCTTGGAAACATATCTCCCCTTGCTCATTCCTTAATTTAGTAACCCATCTCCTTTCTTTTTGTTTTTTAAGTTTAAAAGCTAACCAACGCCCTGGTTTGTTTGCGTTCTCAAATTGATATTGTTTAGTCCTTTTTAGTTTCTGAGCTAGCTCTTCCTTCTCTATTAGATTTATTTTATGTTTAATTAAATCCAATTGTAATTTAATTTGTTTTTCTTGTGGAGTGGTCTGTTATTTCCCTTCCCATTCCTTATATTCTTGTTCTAATTTTGCTCTTTGTTGTATTTTTTCCTTATTTTTCCTGGCCACATATTTAATAGATACTCCTCTTATTACTGCTTTGGCTGTATCCCAATTATTTTGTAGAGAAGTATCCTCCTATTTGTTCTCTTGAAAGAAAAGTTCTAGCTCTTTTGTTAACATTTTATTAAATGTTTCCTCTTTTAAGATTGACCTTTGGAGCAACCAACCTCTTGGTTGTTGTTGTCCTTCCCACCTAAGCCTAATCATGCTATGATCCGCCAGTATATTCGGCTCCATTGTAATATCTTGAATCTCAGAATTTAATTCTTTGGTCATCCACATCGTATCAAGTCTTGACCAAGACAAATGATGGTTAGAATAGTATGTAAACTGTTTTTCCCTATGTTTCTTTCTCTCCATACATCGCTAATATTAAATTCTTTAATAAGATCTACAAATACTTTTGGTAACTTTTTTTTCTTTTCTAAATTAATATTATTTCCTTTGTAATCCTGCGATTTGTCTATAACTGCATTAAAATCCCCTATAATGCACAGTTCTTCATATTGTAGTTCTTTGAGTTTGTTATACAATTTCTGAAAAAATGATTCTTGTGGACCATTTGGTGCATAGATTACAACTAGTAAACTTTTTCTGTTTCTCATTTCAATTTCTACCATCAGTATCCTGCCTTCTTCATCTGTATATATTACTGAAACTGGAATCCATTCTTTTATATAAAGAGCTACTCCTCTTTTTTTATATCTAAGGCTGAGAAAACTTTCCCTAATTTCTTGTTTTCTAATAAGTGTTTTTGTTTCTGGGCAATGTGGACTTCTTGTAATGCCATGATATCTGCCTTTTGTGATTGTAGGTTTTTAAAAAGTTTTTTCCATTTTACCGGAGAGTTTAGACCATTAATGTTCCATGATATTAGGTCGCAAAGATTTGTGTTTTTATTGAATCCTTTGTTTAGCGCTTCTTGTGATTCTGATTTCCTTGGGCTCCTTAATTTCCTCTGAGATTTCCCTTTTCCCATTTTTCCCATCCTTATTATCTATTATGGTTGCCTCTTTATGTACAGCTATCATTTTCCTCTCGTCCCTTCTCTCTCCTTCCTCATCTTCCTCTTCCCTGTTTAATTGTTGGTCAAAAAACATCTCTGCTTTTTCCAGGGTGTCTAGTTTATATTTCTTTTCACACCATGTCACCATTATACCTTCCGGGACCAGCCATCTGAAATTTACATTATGTTTTATAAGTTTGGTTGTCAAGAATTGATAAGGTCTTCTTAGGTCTCTTACTCTCTTCGGGTTTTGTTTAAGGACTATTATTTGTTTATTGGCATATTCTAAGGTGTTATCTCTAGATCTGTATATAATTTTGTCCCTAAGAGACTTCTTGACTAGTTTGACGTGTACTTCCCTTGGTAAGTTAAACCTCCTTGCATAGTTAGTTTGTACTCTATAGATTTCGTCTATTTCCTTCATCACCTCTTCCTTTCCTGCCTCTAATAAATTAGCCAGTATGCCCGCAATTAACTCCCATAAGTTCTCTCCTTTTTCTTCTTTAACATTTTGTAGTCTTAGATAGTGAGCTGCTGTCAGAAAGGATATCTTGATCAGGTTCATTGTAGAGATGATTAGGGTAACTTCCTCACTCCAACTACCGTTAAATTGGGACTAGTAATCCTTGGCACCACAGCTAAAGTTTTCTCAGATATTTAACTGTTCCTTTTGCTCAATTTATTTTTAGTCATGGATAATGCAGACAACTACTGCAGAGAACATCAAATTCTAAAAGTAGTAAAATCATTTGTCCAACTCAGTGAATCTGAATTAATTGAAATTAATATAGTGAATCATTTTTCCTTCTCTGTATGTTTTTATTCCAAAAGATTACAGTATAATGAGTTTTTATTATTACACAGCTTGTATCTGGAACTTTGATTTAACGGATCATTACATAAGCAGCTAGCCTTATAAATAGGTATTTAGCTTTGTTTCTGGTCTTACTCTTTCTGTCTCTACTGTATTGTTTGAAGATCTAGCTTCAGCTATGCAGCTTGGCATTCTTTTTGTTGTTCTGGCATCATGGATACTTTTGGCTTCTCCAGGTAAGGCATATACAATCCACAGAATGATTATAGAATGATATAGTTGGAAATGAGTGGAGCTAGCATTCCACTGGATCAAAAATAAATTCTAGAATATTAGAAGAAATAGAGAAGTTAATGTGTTGATAATCTTGTTGGTTTAGAAAACACCACACCACTCAACCCTTCTGTGTCCTCTAAATATGGAATTGAATTAGTGATACTATGTATTATCTGCAAAAATCACAGAAGAAACAGAAAAGCCATCAAATCTGTGAAATACCATAGAGGGCCCTAAGTCATTTTGGATGTAAACCAGTTTGATTTATTGCTTTAAGACAGATCTCCATACTGATTCACCAGTCTATTTTGATGTAGTTATGACATCAAATTTACATTGAACTGGAATTCCCAGTTGAGGCTTTGCAGAACCCTATCATTAATACTGTTCTGGGTGTTAGAGATTCCACAGTATTTTCCCCTTTTCAGGCTATCCCTGCTCTAGGCTAACTATTAATTACAAACAGTTGCCGGGGAATTTATACTGATCCTTATTTTGAGCGCTATAAATCTTAAGAAAAAGCAATTTAAAAGTATTTAAAAGTATTAGGAATGTGATATGTGGACTTCCGGTTTGGGACTCTTTGGAGAAGACTGAAATCCGTGACTGTGTGTGGTTTCGATCTGTGCTCACTGCCGGAATGCCCCGAGCCAACTGGCTTCAGGGCTAAGCCACCCGTAGAGGTGGTGAAGAGTGGGGAGACCACTAGCAGGGTCGAGGAGAGCTGCATCTTTCCTCCCCAGCTGGCTTTTATCACAGAAGCCGCCTTCAGCTTTCCTCCCCAGCTGAAGGCGGCTTCAGCGGTGGTCAGAAATGGCCACCTCAAAGAAGAACCTGACTGGACAGGATTGTGCAGGAGGAAGTTGGAAATAGAAAGTTTGACTGACCGGGCTGAACAGAGAAAACACCCAACTATCAACTGCGCATGCCCAAGATGGCGGCCCGGCGGCGTTAGGCGTTCTCGGCATCGGAGGTTTTTGTTGGCTTTTGGAGGGGGAGGCTTCTTTACCGCCTCGTTTTCGATCGACTTTGCTCCTAAGGGGTCGCGGGATGCCGCTGGAGCCATTCCGGTGAAAATTGAGCCGGTGGCTCAGCGCTGCTGGGTTTCCCCAGCGACGCGTGACTACCGGCTGCTGGCTTGCCGCCCGGATTGGGGGGGGGCAAAGCTGTCTGCTCTATTCTGCGGCCTTGTGGAGCCCCGGCACCAAGTTTGGCTGGAGATGTTGGTGAGGTCCACTGGGGCCACTGAGGATCTGTTGGCTGGGGACTCGTTGCGGGCGTTGCTGGCGTTGCTGGTCATGGTTGCCAGCTGTTTTTTGCTGACGACAAGTACAGCAGCACAGGAGCCTGTCGGCGACAAACCACGATCCTGTTGTGACTCCGGGGACTCGGCTGCATGGACAGCAGTCGTGACGATGGTGGTTGATGGTCTCTGGCGCCATGGTCACCATGGGGTGACCATCGAGTCTATGAAGAAGAATAGGACCACCGGCCTGGAGGTTCTCCCCCCTCTTCTCTGCTTGTGGTTGGGGTAGTGTCCTTGTGGGGAATAGGGGTTTTGCCCTCCCCGAAGGGCCTCCCCTCCCTTCCCAGAAATGAAAGCTCTGGGGAGGAAAGATCTATGGGGAGGAGTTGGGAGGCCTACAGGCCTGGAGATTCGGGGGGAGGCATTCACGGTCATAGCCGGGCGGGTGGGCGGGCTCTATCCCGGTTGGGGGTGGGTGAGTCTTGGCGAAGCCCCCCCATGAAGAGATGGGCGATGGCCCTAGGCCCGTGGCTGTGGCGGTATGTGAGTGCTGTACCTTGCCTGGACTGCTATGGACGTTGTCACCCCATGTGGACTATGGGGTCTATCATTGTCCATTGTCCTTCTCTTCTATTAATGTCATCTTGGCCCTGCTATCATCATTGAGGGCATTTGGCTCATTGCACCATTTACCTGGACTTGGACTTTGCCTCCTCTTTGGGACTGGCCTCCTCCCTTGCAGTGAGAGGGCAGCAGGAGGATTAATTCTCCTGCAGTGAGAGTGCAGTGGACTATGCAGGACTTTGCCCCAAGTCACTGTGGTGGCAGAACAGTGACTGGTCCATTTCCACCTGGATCATCGACAGTGGTGAGAGAGCTGCCGATTGTGGACTTTCTCCTGACTTTAACATCGCCTGTCCCTTCATTATATTTCCATCTCCCTTTGTTCCATCTCCCAACTACCTCTTGTATTGTTTTGCCTGAGATATATTTACTATGCCTGCCTATTCCCCATCGGAGTTATGGGCCCTCCAGGCGGTTCCCCTGTCTGGGATGTGGCCCCTATGCTATCAAGAGCTTACCTTAATGGCGGATCCTGGGATCGAGAGGTGGCATGCCAGGATGAAGGGGCTAAATTCTAAATTTGACAGGAAGGAAACTTTTAAAATTTTTAATTGATCGTCTTAAGGGGTTAGGGAAGGGGATAAATGGGTCTTTGTCCAACCGGTTCATGGTGGAGGGGGGCAGGCGGGGGCCCGGGACCTGAGGTGGGACGCGATCCCAGGGTGGTTGGTGTTGGCAGGAAGCGGAGAGGCATAGGGCCATATCATGTGTTGGGAGCACGCACCGCCATCTTTGTCGGTTGCTTGCTCCGACCCTATGGCCTCCTCCCAGGGGGCATGGGAACTGGGACCCCTGGGCTTAGACTGGTGTATTTTAATGCCAGG
This sequence comes from Naja naja, assembly GCA_009733165.1. Lineage (NCBI taxonomy): Eukaryota > Metazoa > Chordata > Lepidosauria > Squamata > Elapidae > Naja > Naja naja. Next base: position 32,928,968 of record CM019148.1, on the reverse strand, counting down.
TCCGTGGCTAATAAGTCCACCCTCCTCCGTGAGGTAGTGAGGAGGAGGCTGGGACCTGGCCTGCATCACCGAGACCTGGTTGGGCCCAGAGGGTGGTGTCCCTCTGGTAGATTTGTGCCCTCCAGGTTTTGGGTTCTGCACCGCCTCGGGCCCAGGGTAGGGGTGGTGGGGTGGCCGTGGTTATTGGGAGACCCTGTTTCCAAGGGAGGTCACTGTTCCAGAGATGGCGGGAGTGAGACACTCCTCTTGAGGTGGGGGCCCAATGGTGGGTGGGCTTGCTGCTGCATACCTTTCACCCAGCTATGTGACAGCGGCCCTACCTGGGCTTCTCGGCGTTCTCTCAGGGGTGGCGGTGGAGTTCCGGGGCTTATAGTCCTGGGGACTTCAATCTGCCCTCCCTGGGGATGCGTCGGTTTGGCCCAGGAATTCATGGCTTCTATGGAGGCCATGGGCCTGACAATTAATCCAGGGCCCGACCCATGAGGGGAACACTCTTGACCTAATTTTTGTCTCTGAACAGTGGCGTAGTGACAGAGGGCAGGCCACTTTACGGCTGTGCCCGTTCCATGGTCTGATCACTATCTCCTATGGCTGGTCTTCCAACAGGCGCCCCCACTGCTGGGATGAGGAGCTTAGATGGTTCGCCCAGGCCTTATGGACCCGGGCGGTTCTCGGCGGAGCTGGGGTTTCTTCCCTCTTCCCTTGCCCACAGCTCTGTCGAGGACCTGGCGGCTGCTTGGCAGCAGGCGCATCGGAGGCTCTCGACAGGGTTGTCCCCATGCGACCCCTCACGTCGTGGATCCCGGATGGCTCCTTGGTACCGGAGGAGCTCCGGGAGATGGCGCCGTCGGAGGGGCTTAGAGAGCAGGTGGAGGTCCACCGTTCCCAGTCGATCGAGCCCAGCTAAGAGCCTATATTGGGACTTACCTGGTAGCTATGAGAGGCGAGAAGATCTTATCTCTCCGCCCTCATAGCATCCATAGTAATAACCCAGCCGCCCTGTTTGGGTAACCCGTTCTCTCCTTCGTGTAGGGAGAGCGGACCCGTTGAGGCAGGGCTGAGGAGTTTGGTCAATATCTGTCGGATAAGATCGCTCGAATTCGGGATGGGTTGTCCTCTGATTTGCAGTGGTCTGAGAGCGAGATACAGGTAGTCTGGCCAGTATGATCTGGGATGAGTTCGATTCTGTTTCGAGGATGAAGTGGGCGGGATTATCGCGGCGTCTGAGTTCCACCACATGTTTGTTGGACCCGTGTCCTTCCTGGCTGGCTTATGCGCCAGGGAGTCTCCTGCGGTTGGCTCGGGCAGTTGTCAGCGCTTCATTAAGGAGGGTGTTTTCCCCCGCCTTGAAGGAGGCGGTGGTGAGACCCTTCTGAAGAAGCCTGCCCTGGACCCTACCGTGTTAGACAACTTTGTCCAGTCTCCAACCTTCGTTTTTAGCGAAGGTTGTTGAGAATGTGGTGGCTCAGCAGTTTCCACTTTTCCTGGATGAAGCGGACTACCTGGATCCATATCAATCGGGCTTCGGCCTGGTTTCAGGAGGCGGCATTGGTGCACTGATGGATGATCTCTGGAGGGCTCGGGACAGGGGTTTTCCTCTGTCCTGGTCCTATTAGACCTCTCAGCGGCTTTCGATACCATCGACCATGGTATCCTTCTGCGGCGCCTCGAGGGGTTGGGTATAGGGGGCACTGTGCTTGGTGGTTCACCTCCTACCTCTGGGCGTGCAGTCAGTATTGGCGGGGGGACAGAGGTCTACCTCGGGGTGCTCTCTTGTGGGGTCCCTCAGGGGTGGTCCTCTCCCCTGCTATTTAACATCTACATGAAGCAGCTGGGTGAGATCATCCGTGGTTTTGGGGTGAGTTTCCATCAATGCGCTGATGATACTCAGCTGTACATTTCCACCGAACCAGATCGGTGATGCCCTCTCCCTGATGACCCAGTGTCTGGATGCGATGCGGATCTGGATGAGCGAAACATGCTTCCTCTCAACCCGGCCAAGACTGAGTGGCTGTGCATACGGCATCTCGGCCCAGTTTGGAGTGTCCATCTTTGGCCATAGGGGAGTGGTATTACCCCTGTGGATAGGCGGCGGAATCTGGGGTCCTCCTGGGCGTTCGGCTCGGTTGGAGGAGCAGGTGGGGGCCGTCGCCAGGGGCCTTTGCCCAGCTCCGTCTGGTTAGCCAGCTGCCCTTTTCTGGACCGAGATGCCCTCGCGCGGTTACTCATGCCCTTGTTACCTCCAGACTTCGACTACTGCAGCGCTCTCTATTTAGGACTGCCCTTGCATACCATCCGGAGATTGCAGCTGGTGCAGAATCGCGGTGGTGGTGATGGGAGTTTCCGGTTCTCCCATGTTACCCCCTCCTCGCTGCCTTCATTGGCTGCGGTTGCACTCGGGTGAGATTCAAGGTCTTAGTGTTAACATACAAAGTCCTTCATGACATGGGTCCCCAATATTTAAGAGGCGGCTCCTGCCGACATCGAATGCCAACCGCCCTGTGCGAGCACATAGGCAAGGACTCCTTGGGGTCCCATCAGCTGGCCAATGCCGGCTGGCGGTCCCCAATGACGAGCCTATTCTATAGCGGCCCCTGACCTCTGGAACCAACTTCCCTGGAGCTCCGTCTGGCCCCTGACCTCCGCACCTTCGCCATGACTTGAAGACCTGGTTGTTTAACCAATCCGGGTTGTGATTTTCTGGGATGGGATGGTTTTTATGGGATAGTTTTATAGGATAATTTTATGGGTGAATTTGTAGTTGTAATGGGGCTTATTTAGTTTAATCTGCTTTTAAATTATTTATTGTTGTTGTTGTTTTATTTGTAGCCCGAGTCTTGAGATGGGGTGACATATAAGTCCCATTAATAAATAAATAAATAAATAAATTAAGGTACCTGTAATTTGAGCAACAAAGAGGAATGTGATATGTATCCTAATGGTTGTAGGTATTCCTTAATTCTTAAAAAACACCTACAACACCTAGGATATATTATCATATATATAATTTACTACGACACTAAATCCTTTTCTGAATTGAAAAATTCTTCTCTTTGTCTCCTCTGTTCTTTTTATATATAGGAAGTAACAGGATATTGATTGAATGATTGTCATTAAGTAGTTGTCAACTCTGTGACCACATAAATAGATTTTTCCATGATGATTTTTCCAAACTTGGTCTTTCAGCTCTTCCAATGGAGGCCCACTAATGTAATGTCATTGAGTCCATCCATCTTGCTGCTGGCCCTCATATTTTCATTAAAAATCAATACATACTCCCAAAAATATGTCAAACTAAATGGACAGTTTCATGGCCATTCTCAGGTCATCAGGTTGGTCTACTCTGCAGCAGAATATCACTGCCCCCATATGGTTTAACAGCTGTCATACTAGTAAGTTAGATGCCAGACTCACGACACCATGAAAATTATAAGAAGATGTATTAAAACCATCCCAAGTTGCTGTCTTCTGTTCTAAGCCAGATAGCACTGCCAGCTTTATGAAGGCAAGCCATAGTGAGAGAATAAAAAATATATGAACAATTAACTCCTACCATACATGCCGACCTTCCTTATTTATCAGCCAGAAAACTCAAATCCAGAAGACCCTAGTGGCTTTTGCACAACATCTGCCCAACAACTTTAACATCAATTCCCAATGGAAAGACAAATAGGTTGCTGAAGAACCAGGCATAGGAAGACATATAAATGACCCCTCAAAAGTTGCCATGGTTTGTACTACCATGTCAGCAATGGACAATTCTGAATTGGATTCATACCCCATAGCATCTGCCAGGACTTACTGTATAAATGGAGTATAGTATCCTTCCCTCAGTGTGACTGTAGGGTCCCAGGTCAAACTGTAGATCACATCATGACCGGCTGTAAGCTGAGGGCATATATCAGTCCAGTATCTGATTTTTTTTAATATAAGCAATGCTGTGCTTCAATGGTTAGATGACCTAGACATTGGTATTTAAACATAGATCTTTTTACATTTATATTTTATTGTGTTTTACTAATCTAGGTGATACGTTAATATATATTGCCAGTCCATGTATGATATACCATACAATAAACAAACAAACAAACTATATTAAGTCTAATTGATATTATTTGATCATTAATTATATTGTGGCCAAGTACCATTCTTGCTACAGTATACATGTCCTAACTATGAAAGAAGCACCATTCCTTCTTTGTTTTACATGGTCTGAATAATAAACAGAGTGGTGTTCTGACTGAAAGTGCCCAATTAAAGTCCATTGCAGTTAATTAATGCTGAAGATCAAATTGCAGAATTTTCATTTTATTTTTCACTGTGTTGAGCTTTCCTGTGTTCATGCTCCATATGTTCTATATTGTACTTTTAGTTCCATCTTTGCAGGTTTGTTTTCTTTTCTATTTGGCAGCATCAGCAATTAGAAACCATGAAGGCTTTAACCAAGTCATGCCATAAACACCATTAGTGCTCCAAATTATCCTCAATTCTTCCCCAGTAGCATGTAGAATGATGGGGCCCATCATTCTACAATATGGTCAATATGGTCTTCCTTTGATATTCTTCAATTTCCTCCCATAAATTTTCTTTTTATTTTTGTAGCATTTAGCTGCTACATCAAACAAATGTTTCTATCGCCTCATTTCACTGGCAAGTCTCTCCTGTAGCTCCATTTTGTCATTTTAATTTGCCTTGCCTTTCACCAACCTTCCAACTGGAAGTCATATCAACCAAAAGCATGCAGGATGCACATACCCACACAATGCCTAGTTGAGATTTGGGAGGTGTACTTGATGACTTGTTTGCAACCATTTGCAACCTATACTTGCCCATCAAGCCCTTCACAACATAGGCATGCATCAACATCTACACGCATTTGCAGACAGGTCAAAATCAAGTTTTAGAAAGTTGCATTAAGCCAAAGTATGTTTTTAATTCAGGTAAATCCTCCCATTGAAAAATAGTTGCATTTTCTTACTCTGAGTTTAGGGCTTAATACTGTGTGAATATAGCCACTGGTGCATATTTTTAAAGAACACACACATTTTAAAAATTAATTTGGAGGTTTATTTGCATCTTATCTCATCCCCTGCCAAGGATGGATAACAATGAGCTAATGAATGTGATCGTTAGTACATTTAACTAAAATTTAATTGAACTACTTTATCTCCCTAGGATGTGCTGTAAGAACAGAACGAATAGACACTGAAGTACTCTGCAAAGCAATTAAGGGCTTTTGTACACATAATACTGAATGTAATACACCATATCCCATCCAGGGAACATGTGGAAAAGACACTTTGTGCTGCCTCAAGTAAGGTTTTTTTAATTCTTAAAACATTGCAAAAAT